>CAJNSZ010000001.1:3713075-3925299 GCA_905329745.1 Rotaria sp. Silwood2 | reverse complement strand
CCCTACAACTGGATATAACATGGGATCAAAAGTTTCTAATCATCTGAAGACCTTCATTCGTTAGTTACTAGCTTAGTTCATAACTGACGGGAGAAAGTGTAAGCATAGAATCTCGAACACCTTTTAGCATTGAAGATGCTGATACATATTTGAAATTAAAGTGACAGCTATGAGTGAGACTCATACTATTTCAATTCGATTTTTTTTGGATTAGTGAAAGTCTACTTTCTGCAATTTATTGACGTTTTATAACATTCAGCTACTTGTTTGAAGTAGGTTTTTTCTCACTGGAAAAAAACGAATTCAAGATTTTCGAAAAACTGATTAGGACATCGGATTGTTTGATCCCGGAAACCTTTAGTCAAAGTTTTATAAAAAAGAAAAACTGAATTGAAACAATATGACTCTCACTTATAGTTATCATCTTAACTTCCAGTCTAATTTGAAATATGTAGGAGCATCAGAGCATCTCTCAGCATTTTTCCAGCACATTCTAGTAAAGTTTGGTACTCAGGTGCTGCCCTTACTCTCTTGTCTTAACTGAATCTATTTAGTCATCCGCTTAAGTTAGTTAATAACTCAGCACGTCACTATAATGGCTAAATACAATTAGTATCAATACATATAATATTAGAACGTTTCTAATACAGCAGGTATCATCTCAAAAAATCACTGATAGATTCGGCCATTGAACCGAAGATCGCGAAAAGAGACACTGCCGATAGTCTCGTCAGCGAGTTACGGCGAAGAACATACTGACTTACCTCATCAATTTATCGATGAGAACAATTGAAATTTAAATACATACTTAAGAAGAAATGTTGATTGATAATATTAAAAAATGGGAAGTAAATAGAAGTCAGACAATAAAAGGGTTCCAAATCTTTGCTCAATTTTTTCGAAAACATATTTTTCATTGAAAACCATATACAATTGTTCTAATACACACTTGATCAATAATCAGATAGAATAAAACTCAAACTTTTCATATGTCAAATTATTGAGAACATGAAAGCACCGGTTAAAAAATAGATTCTTTAGTTGTTTACTATGCCCGTCATTTCGACCATCATATAACCATTTAGTAGAACACGAATTGAATAGTTTTCATAAGCGGAAAATTCTCTCTTCATTATGACAACTTTCTGCAAAAACAAACTAATCATTTTGATTTGAATATTCCTCTAAACGACCATTTAATTAGTTATAGAATTTCTGTATGACAAGTATTAATACAAGTTAAAGAAATTGTATTGCTTTTTGAAAAATAGTTTTCTATATCTATTATAATCTATCATTCATGTAGAACAATACTCGACTCATTTTTCTTTACGAATGTGCGTTCCTTCGATTTTAGATGCTTGTGCATCTATGTAGGAAATTAAAGAAAACATCTTATTCTGTCAATGACAGAAATAAAGTTAGCTTCAAGGAAATATCTCAAAATTTGCAATAATAACCTAAATTGCTCATTCTTGTAGAGAATTAAATGTAAAACAAGGTGTCTGAATCAATGACCGAAAAAAAATTAATTTTCTGCTCTTGTTGTGTTCATTTAAGGAATAGAATCTACTTCATAGTTATCGAAACACCTTTTTTGAATGACTATAACTCATATTGTTCCACTAAATCTAATGATTTTTTTTTTCATTTTGATTCGTACAAAGTATCAAGTTTATTTCTTATAATAGTCAAAAGGAATTCGTTTCAATATTGTGCACATTCTTTTATTTATTTTAAATATTAGTGTTACTTTTTATTTTTTTTAAATAACTATATACATGAGAAAAATCAATGCGGAAAAACTTTCAATTATTTCAATCATCCTAAGATTTTTGTATAACTGAAAGATGTTACATAGCTAAATGGAAAATCGATGAGATAAACAGCAGTTAAAACATTTTCTTCTGACAAAGAAATTTGATGAATTTGGTTTTTCTCCATTACAAATAAATATGTGATCACAAAATTGTATCATATACGCTCATTATCAGACAGCGGCACGATATTGTATTATTCTTTAACATTAACAAGCCGTCAATAATAATGAAGAATGTCAAGTTTTTTCGAAATATCAAAGGCAACTAACAACAGTTGCTGATTACTTTGTGTAGTTTACATATTCAATAAATATAATGCAAACCGAAGGACTCAATTAGCGATAAATTAAAGCGTTGTTTTTTGTTGGAGACAAAGGTTAGGAATAAAAGCAAAAATTAGACTAAATTTATTATATGCATCGAATAGTATTTGAGGGTCGGCTCGAACAGGTGTAGGATGAACTTAATGAGCTCTAATCATCTTTTATTTTTCCGTTTAATATATCATTGAAACTGCATAAGTAACAATGGAAGCATATGAATAAAATCAAGCAGATTTTATTCATGACAACTGATTTATTAACAATGGGTTTATACAAATAATTGTAGCTATTAACGTTTAGATCGGAATCGTTTTGATGAAGATGATCGCGGTGGTGATTGAGATGATGACCGTCGTGGTGACCGTCGTGACGATTGTCTAGGTGATCGCCGCGGTGATTGCCGTGGTGACCGTCGCGGTGATCGTCTTGGTAATCGTGGTGGTGATCGCCTTGGCGGTCGTTGTTGAGCTTTGAGTGCTTTGAGTTTTTTTTGTTTTTTATCATATTCCCATTTTGCCTTTGCTACACTTTGACTAAAATCTACATGTATACGTCGATCATCAATAAGTACATTATCCATTTTAAAATAAGCTTGTTCAGCATCTTCTTCATTTTCATATTCAATAAATGCATAACAAAGTGAATCTCCTGTCTTTTTATCTCGTACAATCTCACAACTAAGAATTTCACCAAATCGACTAAATATTGTTTCTAAATCTTCATCAGTCGTAACTGGATTCAATTTACATACGAATAAAACATTTTCCGGTGGTTTTATATCAGCCTAAAAGAAAGACAAATATACAGTTAAAAAACAATAAAAAATATTCTGTTGATCGTTGTTTGTTTTTTTTTTATATTTCATTTACACTAACGGTTTTCTATCTTCTCGGATTATGACTTCGCCTATTGAGTAACAAATATATGAAAAATAATATCGAAAATTTCTCTGGAAGAATGTTGTAAGACTTCTAACTCAGCTACCAACGACAAAATGCTTGCGATTCATAGTTTTGATGGATAGTTCTATGGGTAGTCTAGTGCAACAAACACAAGGTTCTCAAAAGATTTTTTTTTCCTCAGTGGAACTTTCTATAATTCATTGCGTTGATCATTGTAGTAAAAAACATTCAAATTTACTCAATAAACTATGGTACAAGGATCAAAATATTCGAAAACATCAGCTACTGTTGAGTAGCAGTCAGGAATAGCCAAAGTTGTTGAGTATTATCCTCCTAACACAATGACTTATTGAATAAACTTGAACATGATCTCATCTAAATAATCGGCACAATGAATTCCATATAAGAAAAAATCTTTTGAGAACCTTGTGCTTTGCAGTTGACTATCCATGGAAGTATCCATCAAAAATACGATTTGCAAGTATTTTCTCGTTGGCAAATAGCTCAAAGTCGATCATTACATAATATGAAACTATAAGTTTCCTTATACTTAATCAAGAGACTAAAATTATTCCAAAACAAAATAAAGCAAAATTCTTTTCATCATTTATTTCCATTACTGTTCTTAATCCTTAGTTGTTGATAAACAAAGATTTTGAGCACTGCAATTCACTGATCGGTTACGAAAAGTTGTACTTGAATTTCGATAAGTAAATTCGATTGAGAATTAAATAACAACAAAAAAAGACACATACCTCCGGTAAATCTCCAATAAGTTCAAGAATTTGTGCTCTTGCTTGTGCTTCTTTTTCTTCCATATAATCTTTAATCTCTTCTTCTGTTTTACCTTGTACACGATCTTCATCAAATAGTTCATCAAATGCAATCATTGATGATTTAACACGTTCAATAGTTGGTGATGGTGAACGTTCAGGTATATCTAATGATGATGGAATTTGATATGGATTTGATACAATAACTGTATGTATAATACGTATATCATGATATGGTCGAAAATCTCTATCAATAACAGCTATATTTATTTTATCTAATACATCCCAACCATCAACAATTTCACCAAAAACTGTATGAATACCATCTAATGAATCAAGATTTGATGATAATGTAAGAAAAAATTGTGAACCATGCTGATCATTTGAATTATTAACCATTGATACTGTACCACGTTTACGATGTTTAATTAATGGTTTTTTTTCCAAATCAAAATATTTTGCTTGTTCACCATATAATTCTCTATAAATTGATTCACCACCACGACCTGTACCAGTTGGATCACCGGTTTGTGCAATAAAATTTGTTTGTATTGAATGAAATAAACAAAAATTATAATATTTCATTGCAGATAAAAATAAAAAATTTTTACACGATATTGGTCGTTCTTCATAATATAAATCAATAGTGATATCACCTAATGTTGTTTCAAGTATAACAGACATATATATATATATATATTCTAGAATAAAGCAGAGAAATAGAACAAAAAACAAAGAATTTTCATGTATAAATATATATATGTATGTATATGCATTCGTTTTATTTTTTTTTATTAATCTTTCCTTTTATGATTTTCTAATTTTTTTGGGTTCGTTTTTTAACTTAGTTATATGTGCTACAAGCGTACTTATATACAGCAGTTGAACCAAACAGAACACAGAGATAGAAAAGAAAATGAACAGTTTCAAATAACGACACAAAAAGGAAAAGAAACGTTTTTTCAATTTTTTTTCTTTTTGCTTTTTTTGTTGTTTTTTTTCTTTTTGTTCCTCAAAAATGGAAAAAAACAAAAAAAAAATGGAATAGAGAACGAAAGAGAGACAAGAAGGTTTTGAACAAGTAAAGAAAGACACCAAGAAATACATCAAACAACAGAAATGTAATTGCATTTTTTCGAAATGTTTCAGTTATTTAGTCCGTCGTGTGATTTGCTTCCGATATTTTTGGAGATGATTCATTGTTTACTTCATTAATAGATTCAGGTTTTAAACGTTTTGTTACAACATCTGAATCAGCTTCAATAATTGTATCAGATGAAGATGAATTTAGTTTTGGTCGTTTTAAAGATGAATTCAAATTTGTTTCAGATTTTTCATCAACTACATTTGTTTTCGATAATCGAGGACTTTGATTTGATGTTGATATGGCATGTTTTGGTAAAACAGTATGTAAATCTCGACGTCGAATATAGCTATTTAATTATTTAAGAAAAAGAAGATAATAATTCATAAAAATAAAAATAAAAAAAAAAAAAAAAAAGAGAAAAACAACGATTTCATTACCGAGCATCAAGATTGATATTTTCACGATTCAAATTACTGTTATTAGCTGATGCTTTATAAACAACATTAAGAAATATACGAATTTCTTCAGTCAGATCAAGTTGAACTTTATTAACATTTTTAAATTGTAAACCTACAACCCACATTCCACTAAATGTACTTGAAGTGTTTGTTGTATTGGACGGAGATGTTGTTGATTGTTGTGTGGCAATTGTAGATGAAGATTCTAAGAACAGATTTTATTTACATTATAATTAAAATTATCAAATTCAAAAAGAAAATAATAATAAAATTTTTTCTTATCGAATGAATTATTCTCATACAAGACTCAGTCGAGTACAGAGACTAATGAAGCAGAGATGAGATAGGTTTAACAAGCTGCAAACCGAACCGATCTCATCTCTGCTGTGGATTCAAACCTTTTGATTTCGAAAAGTCTTTTTGACTACCATATGTATTTCTTTTTGTGCTACTTGTTAATGAGAATGTCTATCTGATGATTGTTTTTGTATTGATGTTCATTACTTGACACATGAAGAGTAAAATTGTTACTATGTAAGAGTAAAAATACTTGATTTTTTTATTCATGTAACTCCGATCTCAGCAGAGTCTGATTCCGGACAATAGTCAGGAGAATTAGCTCAGTAATATATAAACAATGATTTTCTTATTACATCCATGGTGAATAGAAGAACTACAAAATCACATGAATCCTAAGGTTTTAATTTCTGAATTTAAGTAAACATAAAAGTGATCCCTCTAAGACAACTAATTTTTATTAAATTATTATGAATCAAGGAATATAATAAAGACAAATAATGAATTTTGCACTATATTTTGAATCTCATCGTCAGAAATCGTATGAGAGAATTATATTCTGTTACTTTAATTTTGAAAAATTATTTTCGTGGAAAGCAATGTTTTATTTAGATTTTCTCTTCCGAAGGAAAGGCTTAAAACTCTGAAAGGGCTAACCAGATCTTCGAAGGAGCACCACCCACTCTATTTTCACTCTGGATAAAACATTGGTGAGAAGAAGGTTTACAGTTTAAGTAGAGAAATGCCATGAAACAACAAAATGATAATTTTTTGACCTGTAAAAAATGCATACCTGTTTAGTATATGATTTAAGCTAACTAACATGAAAGATAATTGTTAAAGAGAAAATAAAATTTTTAAAAATCTTCCATAATATTTTTCGTTTAAATAACTAATAAGAAAATCTTCTTTACCTGGACTAGCATGACCATTAGTTTCTGCTGATTTATTCTGATTATTTTTATTTAAATTTTCATTTTCTGTTGATGTTTTATTATTTAATTGTTGATTTTCAAAAACACTTTCATCTGGTGTATATTTATCCGAACTAACATGTGCTATATCAATATATAAATTTCTTTCAAGATTTCCAATAAGCAAACGTATTTTAGCTTCAACTAAACCACTCCATTCAAGAAATTGATTTTGATCCGATGCTGATAATAATAATATAATATAATGTTTATAACGTTGAAAAAATGGTATGCCAGTAAATAATTGTTTCCATTCAGCTTTAGATGCCATTATATCATTAACAATATCTAAACCACGTTTTATTTCTTGTACAATAATTTTTTGTGTTGATTGTGTTACATTATGTGTTGAATTTTGTTGTGGATAAGCTGGTGTTATTATTGGCATTAAATGATGACGATCAAATGGATTTGTCATTGGATCCCATACAGAAAATCCATAATGTGCATCATTAACTGGTTTAAGTAAAACAGGTGTTGGCCATTCCCAATGTGAATAAACAAGAAAAAATTTATGAACTAATGTTGCAGCTATTGCATTTGGATATAATTGACATATACGTGCAACAAGCATAGCCCATGTAACACCACCAAAAAATCCCAATGCATTACTGTAAAGGCCACATTTTTTAGCCCATAATTTAATAGCACGTAATGTTGATTTAAATGTTTCACGATTAGGTACTAAATCAAGAATTTCATCTGTAACACGACAACCATTTAAACTACGTACACAACGTTGATCCAAATTAAGTAAAATTTTGTCATCTTTTAAATCGAGTGTATCAGGTATTGTTGCTAATGCCAAACGAGCAAATAGCATATCAAGTTCAATGCCATCAAATGTTAATTTAATAACCGGTACATATGCTTCTTCAATTGCACGCAAATCACATACTTCAGGTTGACGACGAAGAAATTCAACAAATGTTGTAAAAAAATCTGTACGATCTATGTGACGTGGAGCAATAAGAAGTGTATCAATATCACCACCTAAAAATAGAATTTAGATTTTTTTATACTTAAATAATTGAGTTTAGTATTAAATTTAGAATAAAAAAAAAATTTACATGTAAATAATTGTGCATTTATTATAAAAATTACTTTAAAAATTACGTTTATAATATACTCGTATTGATATAAACTAACCATCTCGAATTTCAAAAACATTTCACAATTTGTTTTTTGAGAATATTTTTTGATGATGCTAAAATATTCGAAATTTATTACAGCTATAAACAATAAAATGAACTTCATTAAGATTAATTAATAAATACTGAAATTAAACAAATGTATCTTTTCAACGCTTAATTATGTAACTTATTCTCTTTGATTGCGTAAGAAAAAAAACTAACAAATATTCTGTAATTTTCAAAATAAACATAGACATCTCTAATCTTATTATACATACAATTCTTCATTAATATTCATAAATAAAGTCGATAACTTGAAAAATTATTTTCTACCCTAAGAACTTTTCTCTCATATCACTTGATGGCTATGAAAACTTATCTGTTTATTCTAATTATTAACAATGTGATACATACAGTCTATCTCGAGTTTTCATTGAATCCTACTGATAATCATTATTCTAGTTTGATCAATATGAAAAAAAATAAAATAAAATCTATGGTTTCATATCTATATTAAAACTATAATAAATAAATTTTCCAGAAAACAAGTAAATATTGTTTTGTCAATCAAGTCAAATAAAATCTGAATCTAAACTATAATCGAATAAATCTAGAAGATGAATATAATTCTGTCAAAAATAAACAGCTAATAATCTTTTGAAATTTAGTCCCTTCTTTTTTTTTTAACATAATATTGTTAAAAATTCTTTTACCCTTTGAATGAACACCAAGTCGATATGATCCAAATGTATGTACACGTCCACCAACTGTATCGACAATTTCTGGTGGTACATTTTTTGCTAATGATACATCACGTATCCATTTTCGAACAAGTGTATTTAATTTGGCCATAACTTCAACACGATGTGCCAATTCAGCATCTGATTCAAAATAATCATATGAACGTAATGTTTCTTCAAGATTTTCTGTTGCTAATCTATCACATGGATCAGGACCTTTCATTGATATTGGTTGTGTTATTCCATATGAACGTACAGTTGTTTGACTATCAATATTATTATTTCCATTGTTTGTATTCATATTTGTATTGGTCGTTGTTGTTTGACGAACAGTTACTAATGTTGACATAATTGACTTTGTTCAACTGGAAACATAACGTAAATTCAATATTAAGTTTTTTTCTTTCAAAACGAAAGATTTTCTTATGGATAATATTTTAAATAGACATAATCTATCTGAAAAGAAAACAAATAATTACAAATAATCATAAGATATGACGACAGAGATAGCCAGGCATACACAACTTTTTTCGTCATGCTGCGAATCAATAATATAATTTGATATTTCATTAAACCAATGAAAATAAAGATAATAACCTCTATGATATATTCTTTAACATATTAATGCATATTTATTGTTCATTGATCTATAAATTGAAAAATTTGATTAAATATTATTTTTTCAACGAGTTTTTTATTTCATATAGAAGATTTTTCTTATTAAAAAATTAATTAAACCTAAATAAAATAAATAAATGGGTCATGTCAATATAACTATAGTTTATTGAACATCTAAGCGCACAGATGTTCATTTCATATGATTGTTTTACAAATTTGCTTTTTTTCTTTTTTCTCTTGCTTTTCTTCTAGATGAATGAACAAAATTGTATTCTAGCCAAAGAAAAATATTTGTCCTGTTCATTCTCAGGATCTGTTTATTTTCAATGGTAATAAAAACGAATGATAATCAAATTTCATGATCTATTAGTTTTATTATTTATAGAATTCAAGTGAAATTTACTTGTGATTTTTTTTTTTATTTTCCAATTAATCCATATTTATAAAAGGTATGTTTATAACAAAATAAAACGAATGATTCATTGTGTTCCTGTATTTTACAATATACTTGAGCTATTTTACGGTCACTTGACAGACAGTAACAGTAACATCATCAATCATTTTTCTTTTTCGTCTGATAGTTCATTGATATAGTGTTTTGTTTTTCGTTTCTTTCCAATTTTATTGATGAATAGGTATAAAAACCTTTTGTTTCCTTTTCATGTCAAATTCTGTGCTATTAGTAGAACATTTAATGTGACACACGAGCATATGTTACTCATTTGTATGTTTACTGGACGCCTACCTGTATAAAAAAAAAAAACGAGAGAATAAAAAGTTTTTTCTTTTTAAATAGAAAAATCAGTTTTGTAATCATATTAATATTCGATGACTAAGTCCAGAAAGTGTGTTACAAATAAAAAACATTGATTTGTAAGTACGAACGAAAAGAAAAAAAAAATACATACATATAAATATCGTAACAATGCGCAAGTTTAACCTGTTTCGATCCAAGCAACATCGTGATTCCTCTCAACGAACACAGACATCTATAAGAACAATATTATCACCTAATTTTAGATCTTATTCAACTCTGAATACTAATCATACAACGCCTACTCGACCTATTACTATCTCAGCACCGATTATTAATTGTAGTGACAAGGTTGTGATTAACGACAAATATCAACCGAATGAAAACTCTAATGAGAAACAGACAACAATTATTGAAAATGACAATATTGAAGAACAAATAGCCATATCAGAAGAACCAGAAAAGATGTCTGATGAATTGAGCTATACATATGATCAGGTAGAATTAGAAACAATAAAGAACAAACAGGAAAATATTTTCTTCTTCTTAATGAACAGAAATACCAGAATGGAATTTTTTTTTAATCTGTATTTTGTCCTTGGTCAATACCTTTTGACATTTACATTAGATATTCATTGAATTCAAGAATAATATTTATATATTCTTTAGGAAAGATAAGTGAGGAAAATGTTAAACACTTCACTCTATGTAAATTGAGGTCATCCCTTAAATATTACTTTTAGGATTCTATTCTATGATAGTATAGAGATGAAATGGTGCGAATATGCCGCCGTTGGCAGACACACGCACATCCGCATACGCACGGATAATTGATTAGCTTTTTCTAACGCGTTGTTTGCCATATATCCTGCTGAGAGGAGAAAAAAAAAGAAAGACATTGCATGACTCTGCACGTACGTTTGGGATAATCGTCTAAAGCATCTGTTGTTGTTTTGTTGTCTTAGCTAAAAGAATTTCTCAAACGATAAATGAAAAATTGTCCTATACGTATTTATGTTATCAATGTCATTGATCGTTGACTAATTCTTTTTCTATTAAGTTTAATCAGCATTCATAAATTAGAAGAGAAACTAAAACAAAACTGGGAGATGAACAAACAACTACTCGTTATTTATCATCTTATCTTTATTTGGCATAACCTTCTCCATATTTCATATAAATACCAATTGATTTGATTGCACAAGATCTATTCTTCATGTTAAAACTATCACTAATAATACATATATATATATTCACAATGACACTTCGTCTTTTTCTACTTGCACGTATATGAACAAAACACATGCGAGTAATCATCAATGTACACAAGTTTATAGTACTTCATAAATTGCACGCGATGAGAATGACGACAAATACAATACATGAAGAGGAAAAAAAAAGAAAAAGGAATAAGAAGGAATATTCTCCTGACGATGATACCATTCCTGCATACGTTATTTGTTCTATCTGATATTCTTCTTTTGCACTCACACATATATATACACATACACTTGTATATTGTTCTCCTATTGCGTCAAGTGAAAAAAAAAAAAAAAAAGAAAAAGAAGTGAGACGAGCTTATTTTGGCAGAAACATGTCGACAGGAAAGAAACTGCCTGCGGGTTCATCATCAAACTTGAGAAGTACTACTAAGGTATAATAGATAAGACACTTGTCAACACTGAACAATATAAACTAAATACAATAGAGATGAATTAAAGAAATCCTTTTTTGTTTCTCTTAGCTTGCTTCATCTGTATCAACATCAAGTAATCAATCATCTTCATCAACAAAACAGGTTGAATCACCATCATCACCACCGCCACCACCATCACCACCAACAATGGTTGGTAACAGTCCAAAAGAAGATATTTTAACAAATTGTAAAGCAACAGCAATGATTTATAATGATACACAAAAAAAATGGATACATTGTGCACCAAATGGTCCAGCTAAAATTCAATTACTATTTGCTCCTGAAACTCAAACATATCGTATTGTTGGCCGACAAATACAAAATCATGAAGTTGTTTTAAATCATTCAATAATAAAAGGTATTAAATATAATCAAGCAACACCTACATTTCATCAGTGGCGTGATCAATCATGTGTATATGGACTAAATTTTTCATCAAAACTTGATGCACAAGAATTTGGTACTACAATGATGAAAATTCTGGAAAGTGTCAACGGTTCTACTAATGTTTCTTCTCCGACGAATACTAATACTCAAGCAACGCTTCCATCGATGACACAAACTAATAATACTAATAATAACAGTGCAACGTCGAATATACGTCAAACCAACCAGCCTTCTTCTTCTGCGCCTTCTTCGACGGCAACAACAGTATCTATCCATTCCACGTCCAATTCTTCTTCTTCTTCTTCTGTATCTGATTTAAAGCAACAACAGCAACAACAACAACAACATTCGTCGCCGTCTTACAGTACTCAATTGCGTCCAAATTCAACATCAATAAATTCTATACCAATTTCAACTAGTAATAATTATTATAGTCAAAATCATCCACCAACTGAAGACGACGATACAAATTACGCACTCATTTCAGATTCATATTCATCATACGGTGATAATTTAACAAATAAAACCACTAATATTCCACCAGCTCCACCAATAAATCCATCCATGCCGACAACAGGTAGTGCTCCTCCTGCTGCTCCACCACCGCCACCACCACCACCACCACCACCTCCTCCTCCTCCATTGCCTAATGGTTTAGGTAGTGGACCACCACCTGCACCTGCATTACTCCTTCCTAATGCTAATGGAAATGGTGGTGCGAATACAGCACGAAAATCAAGTACAGCTACGAGTGCTCCACCAATGGATTTGATGTCTGAAATGGCAGCTAAATTTGCTCAACGACGCAAAGTTATTGATGAAGGTGATAAAACTGATTCATCACAGGCAGCTCCTAGTAAAGCATCACCAAAAGTAGCAACATCAACTTTACCAACAACAACAGCTGCACCTGTTCCAACATCACCACGTGTTGCACGAAAAACAAATGAATCAAATCCAACAAGTAATATATCAAATGATCTGGAAAAAGTCAAAAATGAAATATTAACGGAAATACGTAAAGAGATTGAAAAAGCTAAACAAGAAATTCTTACTGCTATTCTCGATCAACAAAAACGTATCAAAAAATAATAAATCATGTAATAATACTCAAAACAAAACAAAATAATCTTTTTTTCTTTTTTTATTTCTTACATTGCTATTTTTCTATTATATATTATTGTTGGTAATCTCTGTTCATGTGTATGTCTATTTCTTCTTCTTCTGCCGTTGTTTTTCGTTTATTTAAGTTTTTAGAAAGAAAAAAAAAACAAATCGAAATTTAAAATGTAAAATCTGACAATATACTGCAATAATAATGAACAAATATTTTTTCTTTTGCTTTGTCCGTGTTTTTTTTAATTTGCTTCTATAAACGTGCTGTTTTTTTTTTTAATACAAAGAAAGATGTTTTTTAGAGGAATAAAGAATGTGCTATGACGTGAAAAGAAAGCTTGTTTTTTTTCTGTCAGATAATTCATTTTTTACTCCTCTGTATGTTTTTTTAAAATTTTTTTATTTATTACCAGTTTACGCAACAAACTGTTCTTATTCTCAACTAATATCTCAATAAATATGTTTTGTTCTTTTCTTTTATCCTTGTACTTCCTGGTATTTAATACGACGTTTTCTGTTGTTTATGTTAAAAGTTTGTTTTTCCTATTACACATCTTCTGTGTATCATGCTCTTGTTGTCTGTGAAAACGACAAAGAAACATAATCAATACATTTATATGATGTTTTTTCTTTCTCTTGTCATTAATGCACTTTTAGAACATCATAGCTGTAATGGAAATAACGACGCATAATCAACGTAAAAGTTTACCACGTTCGCTTCAATTTCAACGTATGGAACGTATTGTTAAAGCTATGCAACATCCAACAGCAGGTGTACCTGTTCGTGAACAAAAATTATTTCTTACCACAATACCAAATGCATTTACGGGTAATGATGTATCAGAATGGATTATTCAAAAACTAAATGTTAAAGATACTGGTGAATAAGATTATTTGTATATCTTTGAAAATAATTTTTGTTTTGTTTTTGTTATGTAGCTGAAGCACGTCATCTTGCTTCATTATTATGTTATTATGGTTATTTCTTCCATGTAACAACAAATGGAGCTGTACAAATTAAAGATGACAATGAATTATTTCGTTTTCAAGCACCATATTTTTGGGTTTCGACTAATTGGACAACAGGCAATGTTGAATATGGTTTGTTGAACACAAAAGACTTTTTTTTTTGTTTGCTTTTGTTAACTATCGATTTATTTATTTAGCTATTTATTTATTAAAACGAACATTAAGAAATCGTCAACGACATGGTCTTGAAGAATATGAAATGGTTTGTTTCTTGTTCATTGTTAAATAATATTAAATTCTAATATTTTTAGCATGCATTAGATGATCTTAAAAAGAAATTAATTCATCAATGGGATTTTATTACAATGCAAGCTGAAGCTCAACTTCGGTAAGAAAGTTTTGTTGATATAGAATTGTTTTCTATTTATGTTTATTATTTTTACAGTGTGCTCAAAGATCGTAAAAAAACCGATAAAACAATTATTGACAGTCAAGAACGAGCCTTTTGGCATGTTATGCGACCTTCAGTAAGTTTCTGAATTGATCATTTCTTTTTCCTTTTTTTATAATAAATTATGTTATTGTGAATAGCCGGATGAGGCATCAATACTTGAAATGGATATACGACATGATTTGTATACATATCGGCCGATGAAACGTGAAGAATTAATAAGACGTCGTGTAAGTTTACATGATAACTCTTCTCTAGATTTTACGAAACACATTAGTTAGAGAATAAAAATGATTGAACTACCATTTTTTCAGCTAGAATATCTGCAACAGACATTGACCAATCGTGTACGCACAAAATCATCACAAACACATCAAAGGTTTTTTTTCTCCTTATTTATGTATTATTACATGTATCCCTACATCCCTATCGATCGATCAATGTTACCTGTTTTTTTTTATTATTTACTTCTCCACACATTTGATCCCGGTTGCTTTATGTTGTTTCGAATTCATTTTGATTTATCCGAAAACAAGAAATTCTAATTTTTATTATATTTTTTTATTTTGTGTTTTTCAAAGTTTATGCGCATTCTTCGAATTATTCAGTGATTATGATCCGTTTTTGGGACATTGTTCACCATCCAATCCATGGTTAACATCAGATACAGAACGATGGACTCTCATGCAACCATTGTATGCACATATTTTTATATATATATATATTTAATATGTGAAAACAACAAAAACTATTTGATTTTTAGAGTTGATAATCCTACTCAACTTCGTATTCGTCGTTGGTCATTTAATTGTCGAGAACTTCTTTCCGATCCAACTGGTGTATGTGAATTTATGAAATTTTGTAAAGCTGATTTTTCAACTGAAAGTCTCAATTTTTATTTACATGTGCAAGAAGTACGTAATTGTCCATTATCACAAATAAAACAAAAGGCTGACTATGTCTATCGGTTTGTTTTGATATAAAAGTAAATAATCTATTTCAGTATTTTTTATTTGTTTAGAGAACATTTAGCACCAAATGCACCACAAGAAGTTAATATAAATGATACAATACGAACAAAAATTACTAAACAACTTGATAATCCTGATCGGTAAAGTAAAACAAAAAATTTAATGGTTTAAATTGAAATTTCTTTGTTTGATTTTAAAGTGACATTTTTATTGAAGCTGAAAAACATATTATTGAATTAGTGAAAAAAAATAGTTATTCACGTTTTATACAATCTGAACATTATCGCAATCTTTTACAAAATGCACCTAATCCTTCACCGAAGAAACCGTAAGAAAATTTTTGATTAATTTATTTCAAATAAAATTTCTAAAATGACGTTTCTTTTATCTTTATTAGTGGTATATTTCATTTTGTTAAAGACAATTACTTCCGTTTATCGTCAAGTAGTAGTGATGATGAATATGATTCAGATGATGAAGTTCGAAAAAATGACAATATAACCACAAATGCTTCTGGTAATAATATTCAAAATAAATCTCAACCACTTGCTGGAACCTTAGTAAATACAGCAGCTATTGCAACTGCAGTTGTTGCTGTATCTTCAGCACCAATGCAATCTTTAGATGGTGATGGCAAATTGTAAAAGAAAAAAAAAAGAAAGAAAGAATTTTTTAGTTTATTAGAAATTTTTCATTTCTTCTAGAGCTTCTGCACATAATCAAACAGTCATCAAATAAACCTTAACTCAATGATAAATATACATCGTATTTATTTATCATCATTATTTTTTTTCCATACAATGCATTTCTTTTTCCAATTGCTTGTTTGATGCTTGTGTTTATGTTGCATCTTTTTGATGAATATAAACAAATTCTTTTTTTTTTTAAATTTTTCATTGCGAATGTACTGCTCTGTTTCTTTTTGCTTTATGCTTTACTAAAAATTGATGTTTTACTTTTATGTTGTCTTTCACTAAGCTTCTGTTGTAGCGATTTTTTTGATAATTGTATTGCTAAACCAAACCATCGAAAAAAACAACCAAAGCATCTAATAGACATTTTATTATAATTTTTACAAAAAAATCTATTTAAATTTCTAGATGCATACTACAAATGACCACTCTTCTCTTCCTTCGACAACAATTATAATTCAACCACAAACATCAAGAATAAATTTTAAGCGAAATAAACTTGTTTTTCGTCTCGGTTGGATATCATTTATACTTGGTTTTTGTGCTTATGTTATACATTATATATCAATAGATCGTTTAGCAAATTTTTCACCAATTAATGCTGGAATTATCTCAGGTTTTCTTCTTATAATTGCTGGTTTAGCATCGGTTGCTGCTGGATATCAAGAGAAATCATATAGATGTTTTATACACGCTCAAATTTGGTCATTTATTGCTAATATTATATTAGCACCGGGTCTTATTGCAATTTCAATTGCTGCATTAATTCTCGATAATCAAGATATACATCCAATATGTCAAACAACTGTATCATTACCACGAGGAACAATTTTTGTAAATAATTTAGAAGCTTATTCATCGAATGTTCCATGTATGGAAGTAACAAATTTATTTAATTTAACTCAAATACTTAACACAATTCAATTAATTATTGGTGTTTTATGTTTTTTCGTTCATATTGTTCTTATATCTATACAACGAAAAGTAATCGAACAAATGAAAATTGAACGAAATGATCGTAATAAAATTATTGTTGATACTGAACCAACCATCACTTATACAAGTAAGAACAATCAATTAGAATTTGTTCGTCTGTATATCATGAAAAAAGTTCTGAAACAAAAATAAGTTTTTAGATCGTAGAAGACACTATTTACATTATATTAAATATTATGATACGATAGAAGTAGTTCATTTTGTCATCATATATATGCTAATGAATATCTCAAAACCTTTAGCAGAAGTAGAAAAAACAAATGACTGCTTTAACTATTCATCAACTAGTTCCTTAATTTTTTTTTTTTTTGTTTTTCTTAAATCTGTAATCTATTCATTGTTTAGATCATACAATATGTTATGCTGATACTCCGCCAAAATATGAAGATCTTCCACCAAGAGAAACTATATCTGAATGAGCAATGTGTATTTTCAACAACCAAATTATGCAAATATTGTTTTTTTTTTTTATTATTTTCATTTTAGTGAATGATGATTTGATCGGGTTCTTTTTAAAATTATTTTAATGTAGTTTTAGTTTGTCAAATAATAATAAATTCTCGGGGATATAAAATAGATCTATGATAATTTTAATCTTATTGCATTTGTCTAAAAAGATCTTTTCTTGTTATACGAATGATTTGTCCTTTGTGAACATTGAAATCGGAACTTCGCATGAAATGGGATGAGATGAAAAGAATCGTCTTATAGTATGAACTGTTTCAGTCTAATGTTCCAATGGATTGAATGATCTTCAAAATTTTCTATCGCATATTATAGAACTTTAAATGATTAAACGTATTTTAAAAACAAGGATAATTTATCAATACGCTTATTGATTCAACTATGGCTACCGAATCTGAGATTATCTCATCTTGTATTCGATAAATCCAAGAATATCAGACGTTTGCATTCGTTATCTGTTGATTCATTATTGTTGGTATTTTCTTTGGCTTTTTATTGGTTACAGTTCTTAACTCTGCATAAAAATAGAAAACTGTTTTATATTTCATTATAGTTTTGTTTGTACAACGAAGAATGACGCCTACATCAGAATAATTGTATTTTTCTTTGATAAAAACGATAGCAATTCGCAATAGGTATTGGTACCATGAGATACAATGATATGTTCTCCAAAATAGTTTTCATCTCATGGGACAGTTATGAAATACTGTTCGTCCCATGAGATAGAGCGAATTTATTCTACAACTACGTGATGTCCTGAGTCAAATAGCTTTCGTTAAATATTTATTTTTGAGTGCGATATCATTAACAAAATATTTTATTTCATCAATCTAATAATGACTTGCATGCTAGAAATTAATTTTCAGTACGTGACATTGTAATACATTCGACTTCCGTGAAAATTTTTCTACAGATATGCTGAGATTGCACGAAATCAATAAATTATTCTTTTAGATGATAAAATTTCATTGAAAAATAAAACCATCAGAAATATTAAACTAATTGCGCAAGGTCTCAAAAAATCTTTCTCATCTCTTAAAATTCTTTCAATGTCTTCATATTTTATACAACTATTCGAAGATTTTTTATGGTTGAATACAAATTTTTGGCATATAATTCAGGTATCTATTAGATAGAAACTAATGCCATCTATATAGTTCGAAGGATATCTTTTCTGCATATATCGAAGTTATAATAATCGAAGATCGCATATCTTTTCGCATCAAACTAGTAAAAGACTATTTTGTTGTTCTAATAAAGACTCAGATTTTAAGGTCATAAAATATCAGTAAAAATAAATTAGATCTATTGAGAATCTAATAGTAGTTGATATTATTTCGACAACTTATCTAGAACGCTAAATACAACCTTTTTATGTCTTGTCAGTTCTATT
The DNA here is from genome assembly GCA_905329745.1 of Rotaria sp. Silwood2. Taxonomy (NCBI): domain Eukaryota; kingdom Metazoa; phylum Rotifera; class Eurotatoria; order Philodinida; family Philodinidae; genus Rotaria; species Rotaria sp. Silwood2. The sequence goes on along the minus strand of CAJNSZ010000001.1, from coordinate 3,906,284 downwards.
TTTTATGCAACTACATGATCTCTTAAATGAAAATTATGATGGATGTCTGCAGTAAAACAAAAGCTTTAATTTATTATTGCAATTGTCAAAATGATTTCGAACATTAAACATGTGAAAAGAGACAATTTGATTCATTGTCATTATTAATCCACTTTTAGATGTCATTGATTTGATATTTATCAACCTCAATAATCACCCATCATTACTAGTGATGAATTCTTTCAGAAGTAGAATTTACTATCTTTTCTCTTCGTTTATTTGCAGGAGAATGATTGTTAAAAGTGATGTCTATTACACATCAATCTTCCTTTGAGTAACTCAGAATCTATTAATTGAAAATTAATAGACATTAAAAAAAATAAGAATTTACTTATTTTCAAAAAATATATTAGTTGATTAAAAGTAATATCAATATTTTATCAAAAACAACTAGGAATATTACTTTATCTCTACTTTATAAAATAAAGATAAAATAAAGAATAAAGATTATTTTCTGTGATAGGTAAATAGACGTATACCTAGTGTAACAACAGGACATGTTAATCAATATCTTTTCTTGTCACCAGTATCACTTCAATATGTGATATGATTAATAAACGAAGTTAATACATGAAAAAATATATGCAAAAGACTTCTCTGTATATTTTATTTGTATCTATGATATCATAATGTTTGTGAGTTATTTGGTAAAAAAATTATAAATTAGGTTCCTATAGAAAAAAGAAAACTTCTTTATTATTTANTATTTTTTGATGATGATTTTTGTTTAAATAAATCATCATCCAGTCTTTGTAAAAAAAAAAAAAAAAAAAAAATGAAAACTCGATAGACTTAAATAATTGTCGTGTTTTTTTTTTCAAATAAGTTTTTCTCTATGACTACTTTTATGTTAATTAGAATTAGTCAATCATCTATTGAAAGAATTAATAATCATAATCATTAGTAATTATTCTCATTTTATTTCGAACATAAATAGAAATAATCTCGAATGATTCAAGTATCAATAATATGAAAAAATATTTATGTAATGTTTGTTTTTCGAAATGGACGCGTCTAAAAATTCGACAGATAGTTAGAGTCAATCTATATAGCAGAAAATGACTGAGAAAAGTTGTTTTCTAAAACTTTGGAGACAGTTTTTTCAACTATAATTGGAAATTTTCGTAGACACGATACAATAAGTAAGCGGAAGCCTATCCTACATCAGCCTATCCCACATCAACACCAATATATTCAAGTTCGAAATAGCATATGAACATTTGAAGATAAATGGATTTCCGTCATATCGTTCTTAGTTAAAACTATATTTCAATGAAATTTAGTTATAAGTAAATAGAAGAATAAGTTAAATAAGCATTATATCCAATAAAAGAAATCTTTGTCTCGTTTATTTTCAAAATTCGAATAGTTAAAGTGTTAGAACAGCACAGACATAGCTATTATTAATTGTATGAGTACTTTTTAGAACTCTCGTCATATTGATCATCATCTTTCGATGATAAAACATCATAACTAAATAATAAATTGAATGATAATTGGATTAATAACTTCAAATACATACTTTGATCGATTACTACTAAAACCAGATGATTCATAATCATCAAAAAAATCTCGAGTTCGTGGTGCAAGAGAAATATTTCTTGTTGTTGTTACACCTTCTTGCTGAATTGTTTGCATATCAGTCATAGCACTATGACTTACACCACTAAATCAAGAAAATTCAAGGATTTTACTGTTGTTCTAATTAGATATTAAGGGTTGTTCATAAATAATCGAACAGTTTGACTTTTCGGTTTTGAAGAACGAAAATAATGTTTAAAGACATCATTCTAAACTACTTTAATAGACAATTTTTTGCTCTACAAAAATTTTGACTTCATTTGTTTTTGATAAGTTTTCTTGTGGACAAAAAAATTGGAATGATTGAAGGCTGCTTTACTACTCAACTATGATCTCCCGTAAACATCTAACGAGTTGTACAAACTTGTGCCCATCAAACTCGATGCTAAATGTAAAGTATTTAGCATCAATTGATAGATAATTTTACATTCTATGCTTTCCAGATCTTCTCGAGACTTCCAATGATGTCATTTAGGTGCAAGAAATCTCGGAACTAATACCTGGTGGTATTTCTTTTAAATGCACTTTCGAAACTCGTACTTTCAAAAGTTAATGTGCTCTATGAATGGTTTATCATCATATCATGAAATGCAGATTTTGATTCTGAGCAAAAATGATGTAACATGTAAACTGAACAATGAAAATTTTTAGATTGTTCCTCAATGTAGAGAACTACCAGAAAAAGTCTTTTCTGTCGTTTTCTTATTTTTGCTTGAAAAACTGTTCTGCCAATTTTTTTTTCTAAGACTACGAAACATCGCCAGATACAGCATATTTCAAACTTCGACGGAGTTGTAATTTAAATATATGTTTAATAATGGTTTTGTTTTCTGACAGTCGTAGTTCAATGGTTGAGTGGGTGTCAAGCTTTTCGAATGTTTTTTGCGACAGAAAATACTTATTTGAAGAGCAGAGTCGATAGTTTTGTAGAGTGAAAAGTTCTCTATCAAATAAAATCAGAATGCTATCTTTAAATTACGTTGTTGTTTTCAACAAAAACAAATCAAACTGTTCCAGTCTTTATGAATCAACTATTACATTCTACCTTCGATTAGCAAAACCCATGCCAAGACGCTCCATTTGTTCAGCTTTCTTTGGATTTGATTGTTTTAATTTTGTTTCTTCTAATTCACGTTGTTTATTAATATCTTGATAAACAAATTTAAGATTTGCCCTAAAATATAAAATTATTGAACTATTTTTATAATGAATATTTTCCTTTTACATTTGTTTTTCAAGTTGTTTTTCAGTTTCTTCACGATTTTTAAGTTCAAGATGAGCTTGTTGTTCGCGCATTTTTTCTTGTTCTTGAACATTACGTTCGATTTCTTTGAAATCAGTTGTTACTTTTTGTGCACCAAAACCTTTCTATAAAAAAAGTGACAAATAAAGCACAATCGAAATTGACACCATAGTCAAGTAAAACATACCTTTTTCGCTGCTGGTGCTCGACGTTGACCAATAGTTGTTTTTTTTGGATCAAGTGTTTTCACTGAACCATCACTATTCAAAACACTTGGATCAACAGATGGTCCTTCTGTTTGTTGCTCAGCTAAAAGTAAAAAGTAAAAAATAGAAATTGAAGAATAAGTAAATAGAGATGGATTACTCTTATCAAGACTTTGGTTACTGGAATGTGAAGAAACTGTTACACTATCATCCCAACCAGTTTTAGCTGACGCTTGAGAATGTTCATGGAAGAAATCATCTTCTTTTTTTTCACCTGTCGATTGACTGTGTTCATTCTTATGACCATCATCAAGAAAAATCTAAAGAGAATATATAATAAATATGAATTAAAATAAATGTCTTTTCTATTTTTTATTATTTGATTACTTTAGTTCCATATTGCTTCATTGCTTTAGAAGCAAGTTGATGAAGTTTTTCACGATAAAGTTGTGCCGCTCGACTGTTATATTTTTGTTGAATATCTTTCGTCTGACAGCCATGTTGTTGGAAAAATGCATCCTAAAAAAATCAAATTTAGAAATTTCACTGATCATTAAAAGATAGTATACTAACAGCATTAGCATTTCCACCAACTTGCATAGCTCTTAAGATAGAAGAAAATAAAGAACGAAATTTAGTATATTAATATAACATACCGAAGTTGAAGCCATCCCCAACTAGTATCAAGATTGGTCGAACGAATAAATGATAAATGAACGCCAAGACCACGATGTCTTGCTGAACAATCAATACATAAAAATACACCATATGTAACTGATGCCCATGTTGGATTTTTTGAATCACAATCGAAACACATCTATCAATATATATGTATGTATGCATATATAATATAATCAAAAAATTATTGACAAACCTTATTGGCAGGGGTTGTTCTTAATCGTTTAAAAATGGCATCAATGTCTGACTTAGTAGGTTCTTCCATTATTCTAAGAAATTAATAATCAATTATCTTTTTTGTTCTTATTAAATGAAGAAATCTAGAAATGAAAAACTAAGTAACCTTGATTACTCTTAAATATATTTATTTGAAACTAAAGCAAATAAACGAACTGAGTAATGAATGACAACGATCGACATATTATATTATTCGTTAATTTTATTATTAATATGTACCAATTAATTCAAAGATGATAATTACAAATGAATATGTATAAAATAATGTTAAAATCTAGAAAATTGAACTAATTTTTCCGTTTAAAACTATTTTGTAATTAAATTTATTCAAACTAACAATACGACATCTATTAAGTGATGTTATTTGCTATTAAATTGTCCTATTAAGTATCAATTCAGAACGAAAGAGAAAGTTTCAAAGCAACAACTGTTGTGTGAAAAAAACCCTGAGTCACAATTCATACAATTGCGCAATATTTGTCATTGACATCACTGTTGCAAGTACCACATCTGACTCATTTAAGTTATTATAAATTGGCTGACAGCATCAGTCAACAAACATTTCACGCTACAATATTTGTGAAGGATATATGTTTGTAGACATTCAACCTTTATTGAAGCTCTTTTTTGCTTATTTTGTTTTTCAGAATTTCGTGTTTTATTCACAATTATAACTAAAGTTTCGACAAAATTTAGAACTCATGTTTATTTTTACGGGTAAACCATCGGTGGCTACTACTGCAGGTCCTGCTACATTAAATTCGACATTTACATTTCCTGTTTCGACTGGATCAAAATCATCAATTACATCAGGTACTCCATCGGTATCTCAATCCTTTGTATTCGGTGCTGGAGTACAAAATACACCAACTGTTAGTACATCTGGAAATCCACCAACGTCAACTACTCCTGCTAATTTCACATCTACAAGTATGAAAAGAAAAATGTTATTGATCATTTTATTTTAGCAATTATATTTTTAGGTTTTGGTAGTACATCTATATCTGGTACAAATCAAGCAGTACCAGCAACACAATCAACAAACGTCTTGGCCTCAAATCTAACAACGCCATCAAAATTTGGTTCGCTATTTGCACAAGGTACGTTTCATGTATTATTATTTTTTTTAAATTGATATCATTGATCATCATTTTTTGTACTTTCAATAAACCATGCAGACTAAAATGAATAACAGAGACCTAAAAAATAAATCTAAAATTTCAATTAACTTTTCCATCATCATTTCATATAAGACACAGTTTATATCTTTAACTTTCTTTCGTCAAACAAAAAGTAAATTTGTTAATATTAATTCTTTTTCTTATCTATTTAGCAATATCTTCAATTGCATCGACAAAGCCAACAATGTCCAGTACTACTAATACAACTACAACAAACTATAGTCCATTCGGAATAACAACAAATCCTAGTCCGTTTGGAACAACAACAAATCCCAGTGCATTTGGAACAACAACAAACCCTAGTGGATTCGGAACAACAACAAACCCTAGTGTATTTGGAACAACAACAAACCCTAGTGGATTTGGAACAACAACAAATCCTAGTGGATTCGGAACAACAACAAACCCTAATGTATTTGCAACAACAACAAACCCTAGTGGATTTGGAACAACAACAAACCCTAGTGGATTTGGAACAACAACAAATCCTAGTGGATTCGGAACAACAACAAACCCTAATGTATTTGCAACAACAACAAATCCTAGTGGATTTGGAACAACAACAAATTCTAGTGGATTTGGAACAACAACAAACCCTAGTGGATTTGGAACAACAACAAATCCTAGTGGATTTGGAACAACAACAAACCCTAGTGGATTCGGAACAACAACAAACCCTAATGTATTTGCAACAACAACAAATCCTAGTGGATTTGGAACAACAACAAATATCTCTGGTATTCCACTTTCAACAACAACATCAATTACGCCATTTACATCATCGTTTCCTAATTTTACGTCGAACACAACAAATAATCTTGGTTCTCATGCTATATCTCAAGTAGCAAAACAAGACCAAAATACTGAACAGTCAATTTCAATGATTCAACAGCGGTTTCTTGCGGCATCACTTCTTGATCCATATGCTACTCGTGGAAAAAAAGATTTCCCAAATATTGATCAAATTCAGGTACCTACAGAAACTACTGTAGTTTCAACTTTATCAACAACAACCATCACAGAAACAGTAACAACATCAACATCAATACCGAGTACAATGCCAATACAAACAAATTTTCGAAAAGGATCATCATGTCATTCATTAGTTGATGTTAATTTTAAATTAAAACCTGTTTCATCATCACCAACACTAAATGATACTATAAAACCATCTGATCAACAATCAACAATACCAACCGGACAAATGAAAAGTACATTAAAAGGAAACTTCACTGACGAAGAAGAACTTGTTTTACTTGGTCAAACTAAAATGTCCAAATTACGTTTATCGAATGCTATTATTGATCCTCCATACCAATCTAATTCTATTCATTCACTCTATCCTGCAAGAAGTCTAGCTGATCTTGAAAACTTAATTAATAAAACAGCATCACGATCTTCTCCAACCACAACAGTTTATAATCAACGAATATCACATTCAGCAAGTAAGTCTATCTGATTAAATAATATGAACATTAACTTTTTTCTTTAATTTTATAGATGAAAACCGTGATATATCACCAAATCGTCATTCTGAATCACCTATTATTTCTCAAAAATCATCATCACCAATAATTCAACGTAAATCAAAACAAAACTCTCAAAATTGCCATTTACCAATTTTAACTCGTGATAATTATTATATGAAACCAACTATATCTGAATTAAAATCTTTATTTAATGATAATAGTGAATGTATCCTTCCACATTTTACTGTTGGACATGAAAAATATGGTTCAGTAACATTCTACGGTCAAATTAATGTTTCTGGACTTAATCTTGATGAAATAAGTAAGTTATAAAAATTAAAATATAATCATTTGAATATGTTATGTATATATATATATTATTTTCTTCTAGTTGAAATCAACCATCATGAAGTTACTGTTTATCCAGATGATAATAATAAACCATTAGTTGGTGAAGAATTAAATCTTCCAGCTCGTATAACATTACTTGGTGTTTATCCAATTGATCGAAGTACACGTGAAGAAATAACTGATATTAAACGTATAAAAGCATTGAATTATGATTATTATTTACGTACAATAACTAAAAAATTTGATGGAGAATTTATTAATTATGGAATTCATGATGGATCTTGGACATTTACGGTAAAGAAAAGTAAATTTCATTTAATTTTGAATATAGAACTTTTTTTTGGTTTTTAGGTTAAACATTTTACACGTTATGGTCTTGGTGATAATCAGAATGATTTTGTTGTTAAATCAAAAATAATTGATCCTAATCAATCAATAATTGCTTCAAATTTTATTGAACTACGACCAAACAATGTAAAATGAAAGTAAGCTGAATGTTTAGAATGATTAAATAAATATTTTAGTCTTATGTTCTGAACAAACAGCATTGAGCATTTTAAACAAGATTTTATATTTGTAATAAGAAAATAACTAAGACAAATTATTAGACTGTGTTATGTATTTTTTGTAAAATAAAACTTTAGCAGATATTTTTTTTTATCGATAACATTAGTAGCACACTAAGACTTACTAACAAATCTTGAGTGTTCCAGAAAAAATAATAAATATGCAGAAATCTAAAGTCTCTGACTATCGTTTCAACGTAGTAGATAATGAATCCATTTTCAATCGTCAATTTATTTACAAATTACAAATATTCTGAGTCTCATACGTAAGTCTCTCGCTTGTGAGTAAACATCCGATAGTGGTAAATCAAAGTTCTTGACATCAGCATTAATGGGTAACTATTATTACTAAATTCCTCCTCGTCATAGAAGGTTCCCCCCCCCCCTGAAAAATTTGTACGCTTGAACACAATAGATGACTCGGGATTTTCTATTGTGGAGAGGAGTTTAGGAAGCGCGTAATCAAAAAATGATCTATTTATCTTCGGTATTTTATTCTTTACAGGCAATGGAGTGCCATGGCTGTGTGGGTACGTAGTCTGGCACGTATCTACAAGATACTGTACTCAAACCTTGACACTATCAGCAATGAAATGACGGGACAAGTCATCAACGCCTGCTTGTCTTGGATCACTCACCAGATGGCATGCTAACTGCGTTGTGACATACACATGCTCTTGTGTCTAGTATATGGTTAATTAGTGTGTATGGGAAGCTTAACAATTGAGTGCAAAAACCTTTGCGCTAGGCTGGGCCTCTTTCTAGAGCTACAGCTAATATTAGTTGCAGAGAAGACATCGAGCTATTGAATCTACCACTAGGAAGTAATCCATACCTCAAGGTAGTCGAATAATAGGAGTATTCTTCGTTCTATTTTAATAGATGGCGTGAAAACTTCTGAACAAAAACTGTTTGTTCAATTTTGATCTACTTGAAAGTTCTCTAGATGAATGAAACAGTATAGATGGGAACCAAAACTTTGTGTTCATTTTGACTAAAGACTCAGAAGTTTTCAATCGAAAATAGTGAAAAAATCTTTAAACGATCTAAAAACTTAATTTAGAAGATAAACTTACAGCTTTTTGCTAACCTTATAAATTTTTTTGCGAAAGTACTAAAATCTATCGACCTTGAATATATCGTAAAGCGAATAATTCTTTACAAAATGTAATATTGAATCAAATTGTCTCGCTTACTCAAGTGAAGCAATAAAGATTTTCTCCAGAGATATTTTCTAGCTAAAATATTATTTCATCAGAAAATTATGGTAATAGAATAAATGCAGATTTAATTGCTTTATGGAAAGACAAAAAGAAACTCAAACAGTTCTTTTCCTAGAGTAGATTGTCGTCCAGAACTTGATGTATGAACAAAGGTTTCAACATTTAGTTTCGGATTTAATTAGAGGTACAACATGAAAAATCAAAAATAGCATAAAATTCTAATTCTCTAACACATAGTTTTTCATCGGTCTACAGTACTTTCAAGCGAACCAAATAAAAATAAATATTTCATCTAGAGACTTTCGCATCATTCGTTATTCGATAAATAATTAGTCATATCTGTAACACAGATACTTATATAGTATATGCTAGTTCCGTAAACATTTTTACGGAAAACTTTTTATTATTAGTTGAATCATATTGTTTATCACACTCAACAACATCCAATTGATCGTTCGAATTTATACTGAAGAATGAAAATGCCGTCAATTGTTATCAAACTGATTGTATCAATTCATATTAAATCAATTAGCACAACAATCAAGTCAGAAGTATGAAATATAATTTTTTCTATACAGAAGATATTTCTAGCGATGGATTCTACGAAATTATGAAATTCTTCATCGATAATCTTGTTAATAATTCTATTCAATGAACAATTAATAAGAACAATCTTTGATTATCAACTCGTCGGATAATAATAATAATAATAATATTCTTCGATACTATTTAGATGAAAATCTACGAAAGGATTCTGTTTTTTTATTAATGATTTTATCTATTTGATTAGAGTAGTGCTAATATATTAACGAAATGCAATGAATAATTAAAATCATATCATATGAAATAAGAGATAATGTTTTCTTATGTTTCGATTAATGTATATATTTCAATGAATCGTTCTAAGTAACTGAGTAATCATTAGGTAGTTATAAATTATCACCTAGGGAGTGTCTACATATTTCTATTAACCTCAACGATCAAAAATTCAGAAATAAAACGAGTTTGTTGTTGTGAATATTTTTTCTACAGGATTAGCATATTTTTCTATAGATCTAGAGAAACGTTTTGTAAATTCTTTCATGGCCACGTAACATTGAAACATCAATTTAATTCAAGATGAACAAATACCTGCTGATAAATATGATATACTATTAAAACAAATTATGATGTCTAGAAATGTACAAGTTAAATATGAAAAAATATTTATATTTTACGAGCAATATTTTATAATATATGGCTTACTGAATTACTGCAATTATGTGAATCCATTAATATGTATATAGACTTATTTAAAACTTTATTTATTTATTTTGTTTTTAAAAATAATATTTTAGAGTCATTATTGTTTTAGAATAAGCTTGGAACAGTCGGCTAATATGTTAGAAGTAGCTGTTAACCAATGAGGTGGAAATGATTGATGAATTGATGGACGATCACATAGATGTTTGTAATAGAAATCTATACATGAATTGAGATTTAGAATAAGATGAATTCTTTGTTTGTTTTTACATTCAGTCATTTCATATTGTAAAAAAAATGATGAGATCATTTGGTTTTAAGGCATCTTTTATCTAAATTTTAGCATTCGTAATCTTATTCAGACACTGCACTTATCAAAATGTGTCATATACCGAGAAAATTACAAATTTGAGCGATACTTTCAGAGATAAAGGATAAATCTCGGTCAAAACTGAAGTGTCTTTTTTTTTACATTTATTTAGTAGCATATATATTTGTTTGGATAGACATATATCCTACAAAGTGACAATTTTAACTGAGTCGAATAAAATTTGATGTAGAAATCTACCTTCTCCCTATTATGTCGAGATGCAAACAATCTACTGTTTCTAATCGAATGTATCAGTATTGCAAAAGTTTCATATTGATCTTGTTTTCTACTAGATTCGAAAAAAAGAGTTCGCTCATGTCTAAAATTAAACGGATAGCATGGATTTCGCAATTATCAGAAGGATTACTGTTTACCTTAGATACAGAACTCAATCTCACCTAGTACTAGATGAACATATTAATCATGACAATCAGTATATGGACTATTTTTAAAGCTGACCAATGTTTCTGAAAGTTTACTGCAAAAGTCAGTACAGGAAAATTCCTGTTTTCTAACTGAACAGTCCTATTTATTAGATGTTTCTTTTTCTGATTAGTCAAAATAATATCTATAACTTAAGAAAGATTTTTTCCAGTATGTATGTACACATTACTTCTGAACAAATTCCGATTAAGATTTCGATGTATTTTTTTTTTATTACCAAGTTGTTCATGCAATTGAATTGGATAGCCACAATGAACAAGAAAAGCTAATTGTGGTAAAAGAAAGATGTCGGCTAATGTAAATAGATTGCCGACAGCATATAAATTTTCTTGATTTTGTTGTTTGAACCTATTGTTCCATCGAACCAATTCATCTACAAGTACCTCTTTATGTTTGTTCAATAAATCAGTATTGTGTCGTTCCGGTGGCGTATGCCATATATAATAGATTACATTTTCACTACCGAATTTTTGCAGCCGGAGTGACTATAGATTGAAATAGTTATTAACTATACACATAATGAAGTTTATAATAAAAATAACGTACATCAAAAGTACATTGTAGTACTTGTGCTCGTAAGTATGGATCTTCAGGTAAAAATTTAGTTCCTTGATTTTGTATTAAATCCTAAATAACAAAAATCTATTTTTACTTTAAATGAAATTTTTCTTTAATTCTACTTCTAGATAAAGACATATTGCTAAAGATTCATTGAGAACAATATTTCTAATTTTAAGTGAAGGTATCTTTATTTAAACAAGCGAAATCAGAAAAAAATGAAATAATAAATCTTTATTTTTTTTTTTGTACTTGTCCTCGTGGATTTTGATCGATAATCGGTTTCATTTTATGTTCATTTTGATCTAATGAAATCATTTGATGCTTATAATCAATAATTTGTTTTTCACTTAAAGCAATTTGTACTCGCCTAATCGCATTTAAATATAATTATTTTGATAATTTAATAAATATATCTTTTGTTTTTTTTCTATTTACCAACAAGGAATACTGCCCGAAGCCCAATAAAGATATATATCATCTTGCAATAAGATTTCCTAATTAATAAAAAAAGAAAGATGGACATGTCGTTTTTTTCTTGTTCTTATATTATGTTCAAGAACAAAAACTGACTTGTGAGGGTCGTATATATTGATTAGTATATGACATATTCGCATTTATTGTCAGTTAATGTTTTTTTTCACTAATAATGTAATGACCTGTCATTGTCAATTATATCATGTTTAGCCATTCACAGACAAGAATGTAACCTTCCCGCGTTAAAATCAAAAGCGAAAAACAACTGTCAATCTTTTATGATTCTTTTCTATTAATCTTAAGAATTGGTATGAAACTGCTGCTGCTTTTATTTATTGCTTCTTTTTTTCCCTCCATGTTAACACATGGGAAAATACGTTAGTCTTTTCTTTTTTTCTTCTCGATTTTTCCATTCTGCTTCGTGCTACTACCCACTTCTCTAGATAATGATAGATACGATCCTATGATTCCAATCGGCAAACTGACGCATGCAACTACTACACAACTAATAGAATACATGACGATAGAAGAACTAACGACGATGATGATGACTGATCAGTACTGGTGGGAGGCAATGTTGTTTTTTGCTCTCGCTACTACTAGTTTACGTCATTGACCTGTGCATGTATGTGTACGTGTATGACGATTGACAATAAATCTATGCATTGCCAACAGAATTACTCGAACAAATTCGAGGTTAAATAAGTAAGTCTATTATTGTTTTTTCTTCTTCTTTGGATACAAGTGTTGATTAATATTTAATAGAAATCTAGAATAATGGCTTTTTCTCGACATTCACTTCGACGTGTTTTTGGTGATATGGTTCATCGACATAATGGTAAAAATGATACAATAAATTCTTCTTCTATTGATCATCAGAAAAACAATAATAGATCAAGAGAAAAAAATGATCGAAATTCTATTATTAGTAATGGTTCCCTAACGGTATGTACAATCTTTATAAGATAAAATAAATAAATAATTTTCTTTTTCATTAGTCATCTTCAACATGTTATGAACGACTACATAAAAATGAAAAGGAAGTAGGTAAATCATTAAATTATCTCGATCAAGTTTTAACACACAACAAACTTGAAATACTTCCAAATATTATTACATCATTAATTGAAAATATATTCGATATTGATAGTGTTTTAAAAGGAATGTTTGAACATGAACCAGAAATATTCAGGTAAAACGGTTTTTTTTTATCAAATTTATTTTTTTTTTATTAATATTTATTTTTTTGTAGAACACGTCTTCTAAGTGATGTTTATTCTCTCTTAGCGGATTTAATTGATTGGTCTGATAAATTACTTTTATTAAAATATAATAATAGTAATAATACAAAAATTCAAATAAATGATGATGATGAATATAAAAGAATTGCTCTTGATCTTATTCAAGCAATTAAAGTAAGAATCGATGATAATCGAATGTATATATATTTTTTTTCCTCTTAAGAATTGTATTTCATATGCATGTGAAACATCTTCAATGCAAAATACTGAAACACATTCTGATTCATGTCAAAGTTTTCAATCTACTAATGAGTAAAAATTTTTTTTCATTATTATTAATCTTTGAATATAGACATAGATATTTATTTGTTAGTTCTACTGATGATTTAGCTCCAGCTTTACCACCAAAACGAGATAAACGTCCAATAAATTCATCAACTACAATCACATGTAATCGATCTCGAAATAATGGAAGTACAAATTCTCTTTTATCATCTTCATCATCAAATAAAATGAAACAAGATAAAGATAATGATGAACGTATACAATTAATTTTTGATGATATTAATCAAATTGTTGAAAAATATACACGGGAATTAGACGATGCATTACGTACAAAAACAACAAGTCGTTCTTCTTCTATTGATCATTTATCAGAACAAAATCGTTCATCAATATTAGCATCCCCTTATCATCATAATAGTATAGATGCATTGTATGAAACACATGTATCAAAAATAATGAAAAGTACAATAACTAAAACAACAATTAATAATGGACAAGGAATGATTGATAAAAAAGAATCATGTCAAATTTATAATGAAACAGATTGTTCCATTCATTCACCAAAAGGAGATTTTAAAACACAAAAATTTACATTTGTTAATCGACAAAAATCAAATGAGGATAATGAACAACAAAAAACAATAATGACTAGAACAGATCAATTTAATGAATGCGACAATGATAAAGTAACAAATGACCCACCACCATTACCACCAAAACGAAAAACAGGTTCATATGAGAAAAAATTTTTCTATATATTTTGAGATTATTTTTGTTTGAACATAGTCAAAAGAGGAATGAAATGAAAAACTATGCCATCAATATGAAAAAGAGAAATCGGAAGTAGATGAGCAAATCCTATTATATAGTTTTGACATTTTTTTAACTCGGAGAGATTCTTTGATACAATACTATCAGTCTTGTATTCAAAGGAAGTTTATTATTTTTAGTTAGATTGAAAACGGAAGTAGCTGTCAAGTTGTATTTTTCTGTTAGAATTAAATATTAAGATTTATCTCTATATAAATTCTTTTGAAAAAGAACCTATTGTAAGGATAAAAGTTTTACAATAAGAACACAAATAGTTAATAATAATATGATCTTGTTTGTTTTTTAGCTCGAGCATACATGTCCTTATTTGATCGATATGATCAAAATGAAGCTGAATTATTTCTTCGTGACACATGTCTTATTCCTACACCACAACGTCGTTTTGAAGATTTATTTGAACAAATCCATCAACGTTTTCGAAATATGCAAATACTTTCAAATAGTGACGATTCATTAAGAATGAAAGGAACAACAAATAAAAGTCTTAATAAATCAAATGAAACCGTAGGAAATACTTTAATTGTTCGTTTTGTGTTCTTTTTTTTTTAATTCTTTTGAAATGAATTCTTGTTTGTTTCTAGTCAAAAGATAATGAAGAAATCAATGAATCTAATCTTTATGATAATACATTAAAAATTCATAATCAAGGCGAACTTTTTCTTGAAAATATAACTCATTTACTTGTTTTTAATCTGGTAAAAATAATTCTTTCTTTTGTTTTACTTTATATCTTTTAATCTATGAATATTTCAATTAGAATGAAGATCCTTCATTACGTGGTGGTTCTATAGATGCATTAATTATTCGAGCAACATCACCTGATAAGAAAGGTTAAATATTGTTAATTAATTTTTGTTTATGTAAAATAAAATTTTTCTTTAGATTTTGTTTATCAAGAAGCATTTTTAACAACATATCGTACATTTGTATCTCCAAGTGATTTAGTTGATAAACTTATTCAACGTTATATATTTTTTTCACAATTTGAAATAAAGAAAAGAATTGCTCGATATGCATTTTCGCTTCTTATGCGTGTTATCGATGAAATTGAGTAAAAAACAAAAATTAATTTCATTTAATTTTTTATAAAACACATTTTGATTTCTTTCATTTAGTAATGAATTAACTGAAAATTTAATGAAATCTCTCTCAGGTTTTGTTACAAAGCTAATACGTCATGGTGAACTTCAATTAGGAAAACTATTACGAAGAAAATCAATTGAACGTTTTAATAAATTTCAAATAACTAATGAACATTTACAACAAGATATTGTTCTTATACAAAGTTCTATATCATCCAAACGAGCAACATTACTTGATTTTCATTCAACTGATATAAGTGAACAATTAACATTACTTGATTCAGAATTATTTCTTAAAATTCAATTATCAGAAATCTTATATATGTCTATAGAACAAGGTGAAGAATATTCACCAAATTTAGCTGCATTTACAGAACATTTTAATAATATATCTTATTGGTAATGATTCATAAATCAATTAAAAAATAAAAAAAGAATTTGTTTTTTAATATTTGTAGGGTACGATCTCGAATACTTGAACAAAATTCTCAACGACAACGTGAAATTTATTTTGAAAAATTTCTTAAAATATTAAAGGTAACTTTTGAGAAGAAAACAAGAACCTTATGAAAAAACACTAAATCTTGATTGATAGTTCTTTAAATGAAAATTCTTTCGGTTATCAAATAGCACATAGTTTACTCTTTTGAACGGGAAGTCTTCGATTTGCTCCTACTTGATGATTCCACAGTATGTTCCAATATAGAAAGAGAATGGTATGAAAAATAAAGAATAATCAGGTTTAAGCCGAATTGTTATTTTGAGTCTGCTTAACCAATGACCATTCGAAGATGAATTTTTAAATGACTAACCATGAAGATAAATGAAGACTTCTGATCTCGTTCTATTTTGATGAATCATGAATGAACTGGAAAGGGACTAAGTAGAAGGTTAACACTTTTAAGCTGCTACGTATAATATGATGTCAAACTTGATAGTAGAATGAGTCGACAATATTCGAAGTCACTTATTCCGATGATGACACTAGAAATCTGCTTTTGATATTATTCCAAAAAAAAGCTTAAAATCAAAATTAATGAAAACATTTAGTTAAGATAATTTTCTTTGATACTTGTATTTAAAAGAGGTAGGTTCATTTTGTCATTATTAGTCTATTTCATCGTATCATGATCTAAGCATCTAAATTTATTGTTTCATAATATAAAACATATTAGAACTAAACTAGAACAAAATAGTAGTACAGAAATTCTCATGTTAACCATTTGTTTCAAATTCTATACTTATGACGTTTAAATGACTATTGAGATTTGTAGTAAAATCCCAGAAAAAAGTTAGTCTTAGAATTATATTGTTGCATTTTGTAAATGATTTGTTCATCTAGCATTTACGACGATTAAATAATTTCAATTCATATTTGGCTATTCTCTCAGCTCTTGATTGTGGTCCATTAAAACGATTAAATTGGTCGAAGAGTATTATTGATGTAAGAAATTTCTTCTTGTATATTTTCTGAATTTTAATCTATTTAATTTAGTCTATATCTGAACATACTGGACTTATTGATAGTACTGGTTCATTTAAAAATTATCGTGAAGCATTAAATGCATCAGTTGGTCAACCATGTATTCCTTATATGTAAGTAATTAATAGAATAATATTTTAAAAATGATTCTTTTTTTGTTTTTGTCGTTTTAAGTGGATTGATTCTATCTGATTTAACATTTGTTCATATTGGTAATTCAGATTATTTACAAGATAGTCGATTAATTAATTTTTGGAAACGATGGCAACAATTTACTATCTTACATAAACTTCGTTATTGTCGTAAATGGTTTGTTTTTCATGATTAAAGAAAAATTAAATAATTTTAATCTTTTAGGGAATATAAATTTACCCGTAATGATCGCATATTGTATTTTTTTAACAATTTTGATGATTATATGAATGAAGATGCTCAATGGATACAATCAGAAAAAATTAAACCAAGACAAAAAACGAATCCTTATGCATGATAATCGGGTTTTGATAATAATATAATCATTATGTGTATATGTCAGATATTTTTTTTTCTTTAAGTTCTCTTGTTTTTATTACACAGTGACAATGAAAACAAAATGAAATTCAAATAAATAATTTGCTTTATTGTTTGTGTATTTAGACCTTTGAGTTTTCTTTTCTCTCTCAGATTGATCCTTTATATCATAATCTGTAAACACATGCTTCCTGACGTTGTTGTTGTTGTTGTTTTTTTAACATTTTATTGAAATTAGAAAATAATAAAATAAAACCTTTTTGTTTTCTTTTAATCAGATTATGTTTTATGATATCATTGAAATTAATTAATTTATGTACTGAAAGATTATTATTGAAAAAGTTTTTTTGTTTAACAATTCATCGATTTGATGTATGTGTTTGAAGAATTGAAAGACTTATAAAGAAATTTTTAATTTATTTTATAGCAGGAAAAAACGATGTCAAAAAATTTACTTGAAGAATATAAAAAAAAACGTGATTTTAAAAAGACTCGTGAACCAAAACCAGCATATGATGATAAGAATACGAATGAATATCGATTTGTTGTTCAAGAACATCATGCTTCGATACTTCATTTTGATTTTCGACTTGAATATAATGGTGTTATGAAAAGGTAGATTTAACATTCAACAAAAACCAAATAATTTCTTTTGTCTTTTATTATTTTTTTAAATTTTTTTTCTAGTTGGTAGGTATACAGATATGTAAAAATAATTAGAAAAAATATTTATCATTAAAATAATCTTAAACAGGTCCATACCAAAAGGTCCAAGTCTTAATCCTCGTGATAAACGTTTAGCAATTATGGTAGAAGATCATCCAATACCATATATGAATTTTGAAGGGAAAATACCAGAAGGAGAATATGGTGCAGGTTGTATTTCGTTTGAAAATATTTAAATCTATGTGTTCCCGTCTTTTTTTTTTGTTTCTTGCGATAGGTGAAGTACGAACATGGGATATAGGAACCTATGAACCTTTGCATAATAATGATATCGACACAGGACTAGAACAAGGAAAATTAACATTTAGACTTCATGGAAAAAAATTAAAGGGTGAATTTCATATGATTCGATCACGATTTGGATCCAAACAACGAGCAAATCAATGGCTCTTAATAAAAAAGAAAGATGAATTTGCAAATGAACATTTTGTACTTGAACGTATACTTGATTATGGCTCACGACGAGATTTACAATCACCAACTGCAACTACTAACAACAAAAAACGACAACGACAATCGACAACAAAATCACCTAAACGAGAAGCAAAAAAACGTTAATAATTTTGAACTGAATTTATTAATCAAGCTTAATTTCATTTTCCGAATAATATTCTAGTCAAGTTAAATATTGAAATATTATTTCTATTCGATGTCAAACATTTAAATTTGCCTTCAAATTGATCATTTGAATTTGTTGTTGCCATTTTCATTGTGTCGATGAATAAATATCATCGACAGATAGAAATGAAAAGGAGAGAACAATTTCGAAAAAACCTTAGGAATGATCAATAGACCTAAATATATGCTTTTTCTAATAGTAATAGTTTAGCAGAAAATTTTCTTCTGACTTTTCTAATATACAATTCGAAAACAGGACTTGAATAAATTCTCATCTTTTATTATTTTTCCGTAAAACTATAATAATATAAAGTTATTTAAAAACAAAGTTGTCAAGTTAATATAAAACAAGCACTAACTAATGATTGAAAAATCTCATGTTTTTAAGATGCATTATGGTTTTTCTCTCTTATTGACGAATAAAACATGTAAATATGACTAGTATTTCAAGCTCGATAACAAATCATTCAGCAAGTAACCGGAGCTGATTTTCATCGAACAAAAGATAAAATGAATATTTTGGTACGTAAATTCATCATATTTTTAACGTTTCATTACCAAAGCAATCTCCACATAATTTTATCAATTCAACCATGTTGACAGTACTTCATCAATAAAAAAACAAAATCTTATTCTTTGTTTTTTTTTTTCTTATATATTTAAACGTGTACACTTTTCCTTAATGTATATTTGGCAATAAGGATAAGAGAGGAAATACTCAAAAGCAAGCACGACAATTGAGAAACAAACAAAGAAAAATTCAAAGATGAGAGATGTCAAACAGTAAAGAGAAGAAAAACAAACAAGCAAAATTGTTAACAGATCTATGTACGAAAAGAGAAAAAAATGAAATATGATTTTCTACTAGACGTGCATAATTGAAAGAAACATTTTGTACATACCAAAAAAAACAAAGAAAAAAAAAAGATTCCATATTCAATCTAAGATATTTATACATCATGTCAATCCCAATTAGTAAAAATATTGCATTAACAACAACAACAACAAATAAGAACAATACATTTGAGACATTTGACAAATAACAAAAAAAAAAATGAAAAACAAGAATCGTACAATGTATTGCTGGCTCATCAATACGAGATTGCACAGAGAAAAAAACGAGATGTATTATATGCACAATCAGAAAACACAGAAAAAATACTGTCTTGTTCTATCTCAATATTCATTTATAGTTGCACATCATCATCATGTTTACAGAAAAAAAATACAGGTAAATACTAAAAAAAACAAAAAGAAAAAAAGTTGTATTGGTCATGTATGTATATGAGACAAAAAGAAACAAGGGTAAAGATAAAGGCACCGATAAGCAAGCCATAGCTGCAAAATCATAAAACATGAACAATTTTATTCATTGTTGCCAATAAGATGGTGGTATTGATTGATGCATTTGTTCCATAAAACTAGGTCCATCAATGGATGAAGATTCAGTGGGTAACAACATTGAACCTTGTGATGTCATTAAATTCATATTTCCATTGTGATCTTCAGATTTTTCTTCAGCACGTCGACGTAAACATGCAGCTTTTGGATTTAAATTGCGTTCTAACAAAAAAAAGCGTTTTGTTTTTTCCAAACCAAAAATTTTCTTTTTACCTCGAACTTGTTGTTCAAGTGATGTTATTAAATTAACTGCTTGTTGAAGTACGCCTAGTTTAGTAACTGGCTTATCATTTCGCATATGAATTGAACACATACGACCGAGTTCTTTAAATGCATCATTTATATCTCTTACACGTAATCTATAGATCAATAAGACAAATAAATTTTTTTCAAAAGAATAATTTATTTTTTGCATACCTTTCTCGTGCATTATTTGCTGCTCTTCGATCTTTTTCTCGTCGTTCACGTTCTTCAGGTGTTTCATCAGGATCAATAATACTACCTTCTGATGCTGGTCCACCACGCATATATGATAAATTTATATGACTATTTGGACTTAATGTTAATGAACTTAAATTGAAAAAAAAATTAATTTTTTATTCAAAAAAAAATGCTTTTTTTTAAATTACTTTCGTAATTTTGTTGATGATGAGGATGATGTTGGACCAATATGTGTTCCATTTGGATCCCCAACTGCAATTGTTAATGGTGTTGCATTCTCTTGTGTTATTTCATGTCGAAGATTGAATTCATTTAATTTTTCTGTTGTTAATTGTGATGTACCATTTGTTGTTGATGGTGATTTATTCTCAACATCATTTTTAACTTTATCAAGAGATTCAAGTTTTAAATCAGAATTTAATGATGTTATATTAGCATCATTTGATGATGTCGATGACGATGCAGATGGAGGGTTACCATCTGAAAAAGAAAGACGAATTATTCGATAGAATAATTTTTTTTTTTTTTTTTTGTTTTGTTACTTACATGGTAAATAGGGATCATGAAGTCGATTTCGTGTTGATGTATCCGATGTTGTTGGATGATTTAAAAATGCTGAATATGCTCCAGTGGAATGTGGATGATGATAACCAGTATAATAATGATGATAATCAGTTTGTCGAAAAGAATCATCAACATCTAATCTTGGGGGCTAAAAGAAATTTTGAGTAGTTTAGTTTTTTACTATTCTATCTTGCATTAATTTAAAAATTTAAGAAAACAAATTATAAAGAAATATATGTATATTCCCGTTCCCCAGATTAAACAAAAATAAAAGAGACAAACCTCGTTTAAATTGAGTAAATAATAGGAGTCATCAGATAGATCAATTAAAGATGTCTGACGTTAGAGTTTAAAAAATTTTATATTAGTTTATAATGTCTTTGATTTAGTTAATAGTTCACCAAAAAATTAATACTTACAAGATGATGATATGTTTGCGTTGCATTTATCCATGCTTGACTAGATCCTAATAAATACAAGATAAAAGCATATTGAACAGAAAAATAATTTTTTTGTTATTATTTCTATTCAACATACCATTTACTGGTGGTGATTCAACAGGTGTTGATGATGTTGAAGAATAGGGATGTTCGCTAGGATAAATCTAGAAAGATTTACTTTTTTTTTTCTTTTCACTGATTATAATTTTTATTTGATTTCATACTGATTGTAATGCTTTGCCGAGTGTTTCTCCAGTTTGTACTGTTTGATCATTGCCATTACTCGTATATGTTGTTGGTTGTTGAGGTCGAAAACTTGCCATCGATGGTAAACATGTTCCATTGGCATCATATGTACCATGATTATTAGGAAGGTCATTCGGTATATAATTTGATGTTGGTCCTAACCATGGATTACCATTTTGACTGTCTAATAAAAAAAAAAATAATGATGAAAAAACTCTTGTTTTGTTTTTTTTTTAGTTTTACATACCAACATAATAAGCGGATTCATTTCCATAGACTGATTTTCCTGTTGGATATCGACCAGGATTTTCTGGATTATAATCCTCCGAAGTATAAACCTAATATAAAAGGCGAAGAAAACAGTGATTGTATAAGAGATCGACAACAAATGTCTCTAACATATTAACATCTAACTTATTTTGATTGATCTCATGTGCAAATACTTTATAATAAATCCCACAAGTACTTTCTTCATTACATATACATATATATATATATATATATATAGATTCCATACCAACTAAATCAATTCAAATTATTTTTCTCAAGCAATGCTTGATTATTATCTTTCCTTCCAATGGACGCATAGAATAATACACATTTGCCAATAGTAAACATCGTTCTATAAATATATACAGAACGAAGTTTTGATAATGACCTCATAAAAGGGAAAAATGTGCGGTATACGTTTGCTCATCACTAAAATCAACAGTCAGAGATTGACGACGTATCAGTTCATATAAAAAAAAACTTCGATCACCCACTGATTTCTATGTTGGCTAATCAAGAGAAAAAGGTTCGTTTGTTTGTGCTCACTCGACACGAGATCAAAGGACGTGCGATCGCAATTCATGCTGACATTCAGATCGACTTCATTGGGTAAACGTAAATGTATTGATTAGCATTATCTTTCTCTTTTTTCTTCTCGATTTGATCAATTGCCATTAAAGAAAAAAATCACACAAATCTTTATCTTCGAGGTGACAACTTTAATCCAAAAGATCTTTTCGTTTCTTAAGATCATTCAAAAGACAACAAAAAAAAAACGAAGCCAAATACCTGATATGATGGTCGTGAATAGTAGAACATGTGTTATGTATATTGAGAAAAAGAAGATTATTTCATCACAGTTTGTTGTGTCAAAAAAAAATATTTTAATTGACTTCTAATTATTGTGTCAAACAAACTCGTTTATATTCAGTAGACGTATGCCATTACTTCATAAGACAGAAAAAGAGAAAAAGTGATATACATCGAAAAAGAGAAAAAAAACGAGCGAGTCGATCGTTGTAGGAGACCTTTCAGTGGAACAGCAAGATATCCTTATCTTACGATGTGTTAACTAGAGGCGGGCATACGGACAGGAAAGAGAGAAATGAGACGCATACACACATACAAAAAAAAAAATTATCACATCTCTCTCTTGCTTTCGCTTTCTTCCTCTTTTTTTTTATTTGCAGCGGAAGACACAGCAAAAAAAAAGAGAGAGAGAGAGAAAGAGACAAAGAAAGAAGGTAAAATAATAAATGTAAAGACAAAAGCTTGTATCTCGAACAGGAATCGGGCTCGTTCGGGCGAATGAATAAATCCAGTAACTACAGATAAACAACTGTATTCTAAGCAATAATGAAGATCTTTTCTTATATTAATTTTGCTTATTCCTTAAGCTATATATCTCATTAGACTTTTTTTTTTAATATATATATATATACATGTTTATATCGACGAACAATTATACAAGCTTGTTTCTTCTGTTGTATATACATACACATCCAAAAGTCGATTAACGCATATCTTATTTTCTCTTTTTTTTACTCATTTATCATTGTCGGAAACAAGCAATCGTAACAATCGAATATCTATTATCATATCTCACGACAAGAGAAAACGTTTATTACATTGTTTGTCCTTTTTTTACATTCAGCGCTAAATGCATATATAATGTTTACAGAGAGAAAAAGCTCACAGCGCAGCTGGAAAGCTCGTTCGTGTGCCATCGAATGTAGATAAACACGACTATTAATTTTATCACATATACAAGTTCGGTCAGTCAATGCATATAATCATATCTATATATATATATATAGACGAAATGAATTTCTTATTGTTTCTCTTCAGAATTCATGTTACTCTCTTATCCAGCTGATGCACAAACTAAAAAATGATGTCACAAGTGAACCGTGAGTTTCTTTCTTTGCAATTTTGCAAAAAATCGCCACGATTTCTTCATCAAGTAAATTAACAAAGTTGTCTGCTGACACAAAAAAAGATGTCGTTATGTCAGAAACAGCGACAGCAAATAATTATATCAATTACTCACACGTCAACATTCAATGTCACAAATAAAGATATATACATATTTACAAGAAAAAAAGAAAATCTTTTTTTTTTTACCAAATATGGTTCATAATGAAGCAAGGTCATTGCTAGTATTGTCTTCAACGATGCCCGACGAATGTATATGTATGTGTTCGATGATCAATAAGGCACCACTATGACTCTCATTCTTTTTTTTTTCTCTTTTCTTTTCTCTCTACTTTTGGGTGCGTTCAATTCGGACGAGCGAATTTTTTTAAAATGAGAATGGCAAAGAATGAGCGATGTATGTGTTCGCTTGATCTTATCCAGATCGTTCACATGTATAAGAAAAGCAATAAATATCTAATTCGTCACTAATTTAAGTAAATGTTTAAATAATTATAAAGAGTGGTAAAACGTTTTTTTTTTTATGACAGTCAAAAAAAAAAAACACAAAGTCACCACTTACATTTGTCGATCGACGTGTTTTCTCATTAAGTTTTTCTATAAATAAAGAAAAATTATGATAAAATATAAGTGGAAACAAAGAAAATTTCCTACCGGAATATGTCAAATCATTGGTTGATGTACGGGATGTCTAGAATAAAAATATTTGACATATTTTCATTTTCTGAAGAAAAATTATCATACTGAGTTTGATGAAGAAAATTCATTAGATTGATCTAAGAAAAAAAAATTTAATTAATACATGTTTTTCTTTGTCATTGAATCATACTCAATGGTTCTGATGTTATAAATGGATGAAGAATATCACGATTACTATAATTCCCATCATAAATCTATAATTGAATATTGTATCAAGAACTTTCATTTTTCTAATTATACAAACCGGTTCGTCATATGTTGTTGATGATGTCCAATAATCTAAAAAAAAGTTTTTTGAAATTTATTTCGAATGAACAAATTAATAAAATCAAACTTTTAGTTGAACTAGTACTATTTGTTGTATAGATTGATTCAGTATTTATTGAAGGTGGTGGAACATGAGTTCCAGTTCGATAAGCAGCTGTTGAACACAACATCTAAATAGAAATCACAGAGTTTAATTTAAAAAAAAAAACTTTTCCTTTTTTTTTTTTTGGAATTAAAACATGCAAGTAATAAATACATTAAAATAAATGTACCGGAAGAGGAAGTCGAGATAATGATGATGGTGTACTGATAGCACTATTTGAAAAACGCGCTTGATGTTTTACCTGAGAGAATTAATAAAAAAAAAAAAAAAAATCTTTTTTTTTCGCTTGCTTTGTATTTGAAAAATATGAGATAGAAAAGTATTAAACACTTACCGCATTGAGATCAAGGAGATCATTGAGTTCTTTATCATTATCTAAATTCATTTCTTTTTTACTCAAAATCTGAAAAACGATATTTTATAAATTTAGTTATCAATATCTATTTGATCATTGATTGAAACAAACAATAAATAAACTAACTAATAGAAACAATACTTATTCGAGAAAAGAGACGAACTAAACAAAGAAGGATAGGGGGCAGTATCAATCGATTAGATATTCATGAGGAAGTTAAAATATGAATTATGAAAGCTATTAATTTAATTTGAACATCTATTGCATTTGTTTTTGCTTGAATACATATATTAGAATACTTTATTCGCGTGCTTGAATAGTTATTATGTCTCTATTTGAATTAAATTATAGCTTAAAACAAATTGGATGAATATCAAAGTTATTATTTTCTTTCTTTAGATTAAAAGACTTTTTACTTCTAATTTGTTTGTTTCTTGGCGCGATAATATGATTATTATCGAATGACTTGATGACAGTGCAAAGGCTTTATATGAAAGAAAAATCTATTTCCGTTGCCTGTTCATTATAAGAAATATAATTTTGATAAATTAGCAAAGTACAATTAAATGTGTCGACTTTTTCTTGATTCATTGTATGGAAAACTATTTTGATTTGATGCTCGGTAAGCAATGTTCAATCGTCAGTTTATATTTTTTGCTTGAATTCCTTCATTTATTTGATTGTTTTCTTTTTTGATTAATTGACTGTTCTTATACAATAACTTTGACACCATTTGAAAAATTGATCAATCTTAAACTGTGTCAATTTAAGAAAGAGTTTATTGCAATTCGTGTACCTCTATTTTTGGCAACATATAATTTCTATTAATGAATGCAATTGAGAAGCAGAGAGTGAAGACTAAGAACTGTTTGACACAAATGTGATCAACTTTTTTTAACTTTTGAGTTCATTAGATGATACTGAACAATGTAGAATAGATATTATCAATAATATAGCATGCCATGATGCTTGACAACAAAGCTTTGTCGGCAAATGTCAATGAATTTAAATATTAGAGAATCATGATACTCAACATATTCAAGTAAAGTTTTCAACATATTGATAATTCATTTAATAGCATCAATATTTGATGCTATTCTCGAGTTTTTATTAAAATATCAAGCAACATTTTTTGAATAACTTTCAATTGTTTATAGTTATCGAAGTCAGATTTTCGTCATTACATAAAACAATTTTGGAGATGCCTTTCTCTATAAGATTCAATATGTTTGAAGATGTTCTTTGTTGATATATTCAGATAGACATCTTTTCCTTTGGTCATTTTTACAATTTTTCTTATCAATCTTAGCTCATATTCAGCAGCGTAACCAGAATTTTTAGACCAATGGGCAAACTTCTCTTATGTCGGAAAAAAACGATAAGCAAAATGGGCAAGATTTTTATTAGTAGGCCAAAAATCTTTTGGCTCAAAAAAGTACTAATAACGTAAAAAAACAAATGAATTGAGATTCTTTTAATCAAATATGCATCAAACTCAGATCTTAAGCCTGAGTCAAGTGTGTTTTAGTCTATTTTTAATGTCTCTGTTTATAACATTTATATTTCAAAATCAAACACCAAAATTCCTGCGAACTAGATCATTTTTCATCTCGTTTTTTTCCTTTCTCTTGCATACGCCACTCTCTCTATATATATCTTCACGTATATGTTTGTGTGTGTTCTCTTGCTCTGCGTTCTTGTTTCTTTTCTCTTGGATTTATCCTTCTCTACCTTTACATGGTTAGTATTTTTCCGATAAAATCGAACTCACATTCACCCAAACATACAGTTAAGATACAAGTAGCAATTCTTTTCCGCTTCTTTTCTTAATTCTTCACAGAAAGAACAAGCAAAAAGTGCATGTGTGATTCTGACAGAAGAAAAAAAATACAGATACTATCTAATTCAAAAACAAATAAAACAATTCTGAAAAAGTAAAATTTCAAAGGGCAAATCTTCAAACGAAATGGGCAATTGCTCATTCCCCCTCTCCCTCTTGGTTACGCCGCTGCTCATATTATACTAAAATGTAACCCAAAGAGAGCCGTATTTCTCATAAAATTCCAAGACTCTAGAACACTTCTCTCGAAGCATGAATCAATTTTTTATGGAAACCAATGGAGGATTATGTGCTGATTAGTACTAGATAGAATTTATTTCATATGATGAAACTTTCCTATTCATTTTTGATCAAACTCGAGTATATTTTCTATGGAAAAAACGTCATTTTTGGGTATCATTCAATAAGGCTCTGCTGACAGACGATTCTACAAGTCAATTTATTGAAAGATCGAATCCTGTCAAAGTCATGGTTTTTGTGGAAGGTCTTCTCAGCGATAGCGTCTATCTAAGGAGTTCAGTCTTTTACCAAAGTAAGTACTCAATGAAATCACTCTATAGCCAAAATTTCAGCTTTCTAACATGATTCATCCATGAAATATGTGTATGTACAAAACATCGATAAATGACCATTTTGTCGTGTACCTGGTAGTACTACTGATCGTCTCATCCATAGTTCATACATTTGAAAATCATTTTTATGATAAGTACATCAACTTGAGATGTATGCGCAGTAAAAATTTCAAGCCGAACGGATGTATTTTTTGTTGAGGTATAAATGTCACCAAAAGTTATGAAAACTGTGCTTTTTGACTATAGTGCTCTTGGAGAAATTTTTAATATGTCGACAACGAAACAATATTTTTTCAAATGGCTTGCGTTAATATTCATAAACCTTTGATTTCTACAAGAATACTTCAACTTGAGCAAAACCTGATGATCACGACTCGACAGCTTGTCTTGAATTGGATCCTAATTTTACTCAAATTGTCTCATATGTACACCAGAAAAGATTTTTGCTTGGGTTAAAAGTAAAAGACCAAAGTTTTAATATGGTTGCTAATAGTTATTGATTAGTAGTACTCGATCTCAGAGCGATAGCCCATAAGTCAGTCAAAAGCGATAGAAATCTTGGTCATAAGATAGAGGATATATCTAGGACCTATATAATTGACAAAATTTCATGACTAAAAACATTGTCGTTAAAAAATGGCAAAATATACAATGAATGAGTACTGCATTCGTTATCGTCATTTCTTATCTGAGGTGCCTCTATTATGATTCCATTATCTCAACAGGAGAAAGGTTTTAGAAGAAAAAATATTTGATGTTTTCACATCTGCCTTGAAGCTACATATATGTTCAAAGTTTCATTGAAATCCGTAATATCAGTTGAACACGTGGTCCGTATTTCGTTCGTTTCTTTCGTGCAATGGCTCCTGGTAAAACCATGATCCAAAAAAACAATCGCGATTTTCACCTATCTTGCATAACCACATTATTCAGGGCGTTTATTCGCTATTCCAAAACCGCTTGTTACCGTGGTTTACAGCAGTGCTATTTAAGAACGTTTTTCCATATGTACAGCATGAGCTATGATCGTATGCGATTCAAGATATTTTACTTGATATTTATTTTATCTTATTCTATTTAAACTAAGGTATGAAATGTGCTTGAATCGCCGAGATTAGTCTTTGCGTGAAGATTGTAAAAAAAAGACAAAGTTTGTTATGTTTTTTTAAATTTGTGGATCTATGATTATTCTCATTTAAATATCCATTGATTTTTCTCGAAACGAGAAAACTATACATAGATCCGATTCAATAAATGGTAAAAAAGAATAAATGAACGTATTAAAAATGATTGTATTACGTTTGTTGAAACCATTTGCAAATTACTTTATTGATCGTTTTTCAAGAAAAAAAGACAAGATCGTAGGAGAAAGAAAAAACAACGAAAGAGTTAATATTCAATGTATACTCTTCTTCGAATGTCATTAAAAAGTAGTATTTTATTTTGTTTAAAGAACTTATTTCATATAATTTCTTAAGATGAATTATTTTTCCCAATGTTTTGAACGTAGCAAATCATGCAAATGAACTGGTGATAATGAAGGAAGAAAATTCTAGAAACGCTAAAAATATTTTCATTAGTAATATATTGAATTATTTTTTAATTCTTACAGTTTTTACTTACAATGAATGAAATTGACTGATATGATTCAACTGTATGAAAAAGATAATTTAGTTAAATGAATCCAATGTTTCAGATGATATTTTTAAAATACAATGAATTCAATGTTTTCCTTATTAATATTGGAATTTTTCAATTTTGAAACATGTTTAAAACGCATTAGACAATTATATACGGAGAGTATTTTTTCATCTGGATTTAGAAAAGAAGATACTATTTATTTGAAAAAGAAAGAAATGCATCAAATCAACGAGTGCCATTTTTCCATCAAATTTTAATAAATTAAAATTATCATTAATTTAAATTTAAAAATGAATGATAATTATAATAATTCAAAACTTTAAAGTTAAAATTATTTTAAATTCAACTTACGCATAGCTTTTATTAGAACTAAATATTCTTGGCATCTCTAGATATAATGTACCAGAACATCAGACTTTATTATCAATCATCAGAATTTCATGTGTCTTATCCATTAGCACAGCATGCTTGATTCATGCGCTTCATTGTGACCCGAATGCAACAATCAAATAGTAGTTAAACATTTTCCGTTTTGTATATCTATAATATATTAACTTCCATTTATTTATTTTTGTTTTGTACTGCACATGTTTTTTTCAAACATGGATATAAATAAGAAGGATGAACACATGCAATAGATATAGATAAATAAATATTTTAAAAAATGCAATTAATCAGCTTTTTAAATTGAGGTAACGACGAAAAAATTATTCAAAAATGAACAGCTTTCAGTTCCTTATTATCTGAAATGTTCATTGTTATTTAATCAATGGTGACGAGTTAGAATTGTCTCTTTCAACAGTCCAGTTTTTTCTTTTTCAAGCTTAATTGCATCTTCAAACCTTTTTTGTTGTATGTGTCATGCATCAATTATCATCTGTTGTTGTTCGTTTGAGATCCTTAGTTCTTGACTTGAATTTTTCAATTCATTTATCAACACCATTTGCGTTGAAACAATTTTTTTCAACCGTTCTGTTTGTGCTACTGAACGTCCAGTTGCTGGTGATTTATTCTGCAAAAATAAACAATAATCACTTAGTGCGCGACAAAAGTTTCGCCCTTATTGAAATGAGTATATTATTTTATTTTGATAGCGAGGTTTTGAATGCAACATATAAATACACAGAATATTTAGAGAAATAAACTATGAACATTAAAGTTTTTAGCTACTTGCTTCTTTTTTAGATTAAGTAGAAGTATATGAAATGTCCTTTTAGATGGCTTTTTGTTAGATGAGATCATTTGTTTGATCGAGTCCTACTTTCAGGTCTCCCTCAAACAAGTTTGCTATGCTTTTCCGCCTGTTTGTTAAGGCAATTGCGCCAATTATAATCAGGCACATTGAATTCAAATGAATGAGATGGTCAATCTGATAAGAGAAATTGAACGACGTCATGAGACTTGATTTTTTTCCTTTGAACACATTATTGTGTAGACAGAAGCAACATCTATCCCGTTTTATTGAAATAATGGACAAAAGGAAAGAGTCAACCGATAAAAATGAATACCAAAGAGTACATGCGTTTTTTACACATGATTTCAAGTTGAAGTCTATGTTTCGCTGAATCATTTTTATAACCTCTGAAGAAATTTATTTCATAATAAATTCGATTTTAACTTCTCATGAGCTAAGGTTTATAATAGA
Organism: Rotaria sp. Silwood2; assembly: GCA_905329745.1. NCBI lineage: Eukaryota > Metazoa > Rotifera > Eurotatoria > Philodinida > Philodinidae > Rotaria > Rotaria sp. Silwood2. Next base: position 3,875,224 of record CAJNSZ010000001.1, on the reverse strand, counting down.
CGTATTAATTTTGTTCTTGATTATCCTCCATGTGCCCAATAGTGACTACATGGTCGATTGTTTGCCTTTGTGCGTGTAATTCGCGGAGTGATCATAAAACTTTTGAAACATATTTGACTCACTAGTAGGTATTTTCATCAATTAATACTACACAAAAACCTCAAAAGATCTATATTGACTATGAGTACAGAGCATTTCGTTTCAAAACTTTTGATTTTTTTCAGTCTTTCAAAATTATAGATTTCGCAGGCTCGATATTTCAAAGACGGAGCAATCGAAAGCAATATTTTTTTTTACCGAAAGGTAGTCTATAAAGTTTAACATAACAAGTGTTCCTATCGTTTTTAAATCGGAGGCTTCCTTTTTTTTTCTATAATGTTTCAAAAAATGGCAATTCTAGTTGCCAATGAGAGAAGGGGGGAAGGATTAATTATTTAATGAATCCTAAGGATAATAATGACAGAACACAGAAATTGAATATGAGTAATGAGTTGCCAGAGAACGCTATGTACTATAACATTGCCAAGTTTTTCTGCCTTCTAGTTGTATGCGAAATGAACGAGTTCCTATAGAGGCAAAACTTTTGTTGCACACATGATGAGGGCTTATCGCCTTATCAAAATTTAAGTGTAGTTTGAATGAAAAGTCATATTATTTTATAAATTTACTGTGCTGATGTACAATTCATTTGAATTTGAAAATGAGAAAGAAGGACAATCAGTTTAAAAATGACAAACAAAGATACAGTGGATGAATGAAATTTATTTGTATTCAATTGACTATTCATCCATGTGATTGTAAATATAAAATGTACTCGTGTCAATAGACGTAGACAGGTGCAACGGTACCATCTATGCATTGTAAAAAAATGTAAAGGCAAGATATCGCTTAAGCATTATGACATACATTAGAAAACAGCGTCCATTGGTTCATTTACAGATAGTCTATCGTGCTTGCGACACAGCAGTATTATTTAAATGTGTTTGAAATACCTATACAGAAAACAACGGGAAATGTATTCTCTGTTTTTTTATAAATAAGGTATAAAAATAAAAGTACATACTATTACTTACCATAAGTAACCAGGCGCTGGTAGAAAGTAATGCGAAGACAACAGAAAGATGATCAAGAGACAACGAAAAAAGATGAAAGATTGACAAAAGGACATCATATACAAAAAATAGCCAACAGATCATTATACATGTAAAGAATCTTCATTAAAAAGGTATTGATCCTGAGATAACTTTAAATAATGAAACAAAAACATCTGAAATAATTCAACAAATTGTTTGTGCAGCAAAAAAGACGATAATTATCACTATTACAACCCGATTTCTTTAATCATCATTAAGTACAGCAAAGGAACAACAAACATCAAAACCAATGAATACAACGACGGGTGTAGGTATAGTACTGTAGATGAAGAGAAGATTCACTCCCTACACCCACATGTTCAGATCATCTTGACTTTTGACTTTCGAGTTGTGACGTGAAAGTTTGCAACAACTAATCTTCTTAATGGAAGTTGTTCATTGTAAAAGTTTTAGCTTTTTCCACTTCCTCTCTTTGAAGATATGAATGTAAGCACAAAAATTGCTTTTTCACATAACAAAACTTCCAACATTCGTATCGCCCAACAGAAACAACGAAAAAATTTGTAATTTTTACAATATATTAGTCCTATGGAGAACAAACTTTCAAGTCAAAAGAAAGAATTCAAGATAACCTGCAGAGAACTACGAAGTTTTGTCGAAAAACTCAATGAGAAATTTATTCCTCAGAACTCTTATGAGTAAAAATTCGAAGTGTGGCATTAGAATTACTATTAGCATTAACCATCAAGCTTAATTCTGAAACATTATTGGCATTAGAATTAATTAATGCTTTGATGTTAGTATTAAATTAGCACTATTTTTAAATCTAATATATCTATTGCATGCAACTTTTGAGTAACTACCTGAGCATGTTGCCTGGACATGCTGCTTCTAACTTTTTGACTACTACCTTGTCATCATATCTGAAGTTTTTTTGAAACTACTTCAATATAATGCATCTTATCTTCTGATGGACTGTCGTTTCTTGAATAAATTGTTTAGCTCATTGGGACCATGAAAAGTCCTAGCATGTGATCTAGAATACTTCATTAGTTTTATAATGAAAAATATGCATGGTTTATCAAACCTATGAAAGTATGCATTTGTATATAAGATAGCAGTAATGCAAATTTATAGCGGATTTTATTTTTAGCTCAAACACACATCTATAGTTGGAATTTGTTGCTTTTTATTTCGAATATATAAATTTTATACGATTTGACACGGTTTGCATGAAAAAAAATACAAAATATTGAGACGATGTCAAATCGTGTGAAACACGTCTTCTTGTAGGAGAGCAATCCACAACTTTTCACCGTTCTAGTTGTCAGTATCAGCAGTTTTATTTTGTGCGATTCATCATATAAAAATCACTCTAGAAATATAGTCTTAAGACTTTGTCGTAACTTACATAGAGATTCTAAGACTCCATAATTTCGGGAACTTTTACCAATGGTATACTAAATGATTTTCCTAGTCTATCAATTTTCTGTGCATAAGAGAAAATCTTTATTTGTATGCCATTCGAATCGCCATTTTATAGGTAACCAAAATATGAATTGCTTCTTCAGAAATTCTTTTCATTGTTGTGAAAATTTTTTGGTTTCAAATTATGAGGCGAAAAAGTCGAAATTCTGCTGGTAATCCTGAATTTTCTCTCTCAGAATTCAACTTCTTCGTAATGAAAACATTATATTCATAATTAGCATAGAAAATTGAAAGAATTCAGGTTTGATCAAAAGTTTTAATTCATGCATATTGCTCCTGTGAAAATCTTGATTTTTCAACATACAAATTCGAAAAACAAAGTAGTGCCATAACATAGGAAAGCATTTCGACCATCTCAATTTTCGATGTTAATTGTGTATGTGATATTTTCGTTACGAAAAAGTTGAGTTCTCAGAGAAAATTCAGGCTTACAAGCGGAATTGCGACTTTTTAGACGCGGATGTGAGCGTGGGTATCAATGAAGATAAATACCACATTCACAAACCCATGGCTATAATAACACTCATCTATATCGAAAAATAATAAAATGCAAGTGTTCTTTAAAAAACAATTAACTCTTTTCTCAGATTATTCCTTTTTTATCAATTGACTCGTATTTTTTCTTTTCTCAATGACTAAAGCAGAAAAAGCGAAAGGTCATGATGAGAAAGAAGAATATAAGAAATAACAAGTAATTTTTTTTTCTTTCTGTATTTTTCCCCCAAATCAAATAAATGAGACAGAACGGCGAGATGCCGTCCATTTTTCTTTTTTTGGAGTGAAAATGAAAGCAAGAAAGAGAAAAAAAGAAAGAAACAGAACAGAGCGCGGTCACATTTTTTTTTTTTGAACGAGTTTTCATTCTCTTTTTATTCAGGTAAATAATGTCGCTTACTGAAGAACGTATTAATGAAATGAAAGAAATCTTTTCGATGGTTGATGATGATGGTGATGGCTCAATAACACGTTCAGAACTGGCTATGTGTCTTCGAGCTATGCAATATTCTATTAGTAATCGTGAAATAAATGATTTAATGAAGAAATTTGATTCTGATAAAACAGGTCATATTAATTTTCCTCAATTGTTACAAATAATTGCTGCTACGGAACAACCAAATTTAACAAAACAAACTCAAACAATTCTTTCTGCTCTAAAATTATTTGATACACAAAATGATGGTAAAAAAAATTTCATCATTCTGTATTTACTAGATGTTTTTTTTTTTATTCTTTGTCTATTCACATAGAAACCATATCTGAAAACGATTTTCGTTTTTTAATGCAACAAACAGGTGAACAATTACCAAAAGATTCTGTTGATGATATGATTAAAGCAACTGATGCTCGAACAAAAAATGGTCGTATTCAATATCGTAAACTTGTATCAACGCTTATTCATTTATAAAAAGAAAAAATATCATTTATTTATTATACAAGAGAAACAAACGAAAAAAGAACACATATCTGACTAGAGAACTATTATTTAATCTCATTTGTTAATTGAAGAATTTTATTTGAATTTCCACCATTTTGCAAATATTCAATTTGCAAATTAATAATATGATAACGCAATTGTACTATGGTTTTTTCATATTCTTTTAATTTTGTTTTGAGTTTTGTATTATTATCATGTAAATCATTATTATATATTTTCCATTCATCTAAAAGAATACGGTAACGTTGATCATAAGTATTTTTCAATTGTTCAATTTGTTTTTGATGTTCATCGATTAAAAGAATTTGTTGTTGATTTTGTTTAGCTATCTTGAAATAAAATCAATAGAAAAAAAAACAAGAGATTATTTTCATATTAAAATATTTTAAATATAATACTTGATCATAAAGTCGATGAATTTCATCATTATATTTTCGTTTTGTTTCGTCAAATTGTTGAAGATTTAAAGATGTTTTTTCACGTTGACGATGTTCATGCTCACGTTTTACTATGTATTGACTACATTTATCATGAGCACGAGTTAATTCTTCGATTTTTTGTTCAAACATACGTCGTTCATCATTGGGTAACTAATTTTTTAATAATAAAATGAGTAAATAATTTACAATAATTATAGATTGAGTCACAGACAATTTTATTATTTGTTTTCGAAATGTTTAATAGACTTCGAAAAACTCTTTTCTTATGAAGGAAAAGGTCCAGCTTTCCCATGAGTTCGATTTCATATTATCAGTAGATGTACTACACTTCAATAAGACTAAACAAAATTCCAAATGGATTCTGATTCAAAGAGAAAGCATCAGTTTGGTCTGAAATACCAAACATGTGGTCGAAAGGCGTTTTAATTTTTCTTGGCTTTATTGAGCTTGACTTTGATTGATAATACGAAGTTCTGCTTCTCACGACAGTTAGGTCAATTTATATATGCAATCAAAATAGTACAGATAAAGAGTAGAAAGAAAAGTTTACATTCGATGTAATTGATTATTTTTAATAACACGTTTTTCTAACTGCTCGTCAAGAAAACATTATATTGGAAGAAACTGAAAATTATCCTAGAATATGATTCATCGTTCGGAAAGGTCGAATGCTTTCAAACAACAATGTTATTTCTATGTTAACATAACACATGATTCAATGACGTTACCTTGAATTGAACTTTTGCTTTTCTAAAGATCATCGATAACATACTCATAAGTGACATTATCTAGTTAGTCTCCGTTTGTTCTTCCTAGATTAATATATCATCCAAAGCTGCGAATTAATTTTTGCCCTTTGGTGTTTATATGGAAGAGTAATATGAGATTGATCATTGTTCAATATCATCACAGAACTCTTTTCTCTTAATAATAATTTTTATGCCTGAAAAAGTTCACAAATTATCACCATTACAGTTTGTTTCTTTCTTTTTAGAGGCATTTATAACACCTTGTTTTAATATGTAATACAACTAATGTGTAGTCATCTGATATATACTATACTGTGTATTTTTTCTGTAATGACGATCTTTCTGATTGAGAACAAAACTTCTGAATTTTAATTGAATGCTTCGCAGGTGAAAAGAAATAGAATAAACATATCTCATTTGATCTAGATTATCCGTGGACGCATATTTTTCTGAGATCAGTTACATTATTAGTAATAAAAAACAGTTTGAAAAAAAAACTCAATATTTTATTAGAATGGATCTTAATATGTTGTTCCATTGACGAAAAAAACAAGCCTTATAACATTTTAGTTTGGCTACATGAATATTAATCATTACCATATACATGATTTAATGAATTCGCAACTTTATTATATGCTCTCGACTTGTTACATACCTACATCACATGCACGTGTACGATAAATTTAAAGACCTGTATCTGTAAACACTATTTTGGTTATTATGGTATATGTGATCCAGCAAAGTCCCAAGATGCATTCAAACGACTTGAACGACCAAAAAGAATGAGAACAGGTTCATCTTAGTAATTGCATTTCTTATATATGTAAACTTTTTCCTATCCTTGATATCCTTGATTTAATTATTCTTGTTTTCAAGATTTTAAATAAACTAGACGATATATAGTGCATATAAAAAATGATATATACTGGATCAAACTGATTTTCACTACTATTAAATTGTAATTTTTTCTTACGAGAAGGTTCCTAACTGACCCAAGCCATTTTCAATGGTATTTTGTCTATACGTCGGAGACATTATTCGAAGAAAAATTCGAAAAGAATCAGGACTGATGATGCTTTTTTCGAAAGTGATAACCATTTTACTCTTTTTTTTTGGTCTGGTATATGATATTTACAGTAATATTGAAAAGCAGAACTTCGCATATATATACAGTTCTCGTGACCACAAGAACAGTCTAAACGTTTCACTACAAGAAAAATTTTCGTTTTTTTTTATGTTGAATAGTTAAGAAACTCAATTTTTCGGCATTTTATATATTAGGCGGCAATCCTTGGGAATCAATAAATACGTCGAGAAGAAAGCATTTTTCTCAAATAAAACTTTTAGAGTATTCTTGATGACCACAAGGACTATATACGACTGAAATTCTACTCTTCAACCTTGCTGTATATACTTGGTGGTAGATCGAAAATCTGTAACATGGTCATAACTTTCGAAAGAAGTCCCATCAATACAAATTCTCTTGGGATTTTTTCTAGAATACTATCTCTGACGTATAGACAAAGTACCATTGGAAATGGCTTGGATTATTTGAAGGTCTTCGATTGTTAGTTGAGCAGAGCTTAGAGACTAAATTGTCTCATAATTCGTTTACCTGTTGTGTCTGAAGTGTCTTTAATATTTCTTCATATTCTGAAATTATTTTAGTCTAAATGAAACAAATAAATGTAGGATATACGAAGTAAAAGTATTTATTTACTTTTTCTGTAATAAATTCTTCTTGTTTCGATGCAATTAAGGAACGAACAATTTGTTTATTTTTTTCTAGAACTTGTTCATATTGAGAAATATATTCATTTTCAATTTGTTCAATTTTCTTTTTGTAATCATTTTCTTTTTCAACTAAAGCTTTTTTAACTTGTTCCTTAAATGTAATAACTTTTGTTTGAAAACTTTCAATCATTTGTTGTTTTAAATCTGGTAATTCAATTTTTAATTTATTTAATTCATTTAAATGTTGATCACGTTCAGATAAAACTTTATTTAATTTTTCATTTGATATATTTGTTGTTAATAATGATAAACGATCATTCATTTCTTGTTTTAAATTATTTAAATCAAATTTTAAACTATTTATTTCTATTTGTTTACTATTCAATTTTAATTTATAATCATCAAGTTCATTTTGTAATTGTTTTATTTTTTTATCATCATCAATAAAATCCTAACAAAAACAAATGATACATTAAAAAATTAGTAAAACGGATGATCACAAAAGTTTTGCGTCAGTTTTGTTTTCAATAGGTGTGATAAAAATTTATCGTGAAGACTTAATATCTTTTTTTAGAAAGAGTAAAGACATGTCAAAAATATTTCGTTCAAAATACTTACCAAAGGATGAAAAGTTTTATGAACATGTTTGACTGGAAAAATGCTTGGCAACTTCATGCAAACTTAGGTATGAGAAGTATATTTAATCGATTTGTCTTGCATTCGGCTCTCAAAATTTTTAGGCACCTGTTGTGTGTGAGTGCAACCAATGCAAGACAGAATTACTAGCGGTATTAAATTACTCGAGTTACAAAAACCATACGTTCCATGGAAAAGTAGTTTTATATTAAAAACTTGATTTATCTTCGACAATGCCCAATGAAATTTTATTTTGTTTTATATAATATGCTTTTGTTGAAGACTCATTAAACTCGGATTGAACATAAAACATGAGGTTTTACTAACATTGATTGCTGGAAGAAAATCTTCTTTTTCAAAATCACTTATGACTTGTGAACACTTCGCTAACGAATGCCAGTTTTGAAATCAGCTGATAAGTTGAAAATATTATTTTTTATCTGACAAAAAAACAGAAAATCAGACGAACTTTCTTAGAGAATGGAGATTTTCTTCTAAATTCCCAAAATGTACAGAGAACTTTTTCAGTCAAATAGATTCTTCAAACTTTTTAGTCTTCGGTAAGTATTTTGAATAAAATATTTTTACATAGTTTTGCTCTTTCTAACAAGAAAACAATGAAGTCTCTATCACAAAATATTGTTATACTATACTGAAAAGAAAATTAATGCAAAATTTTTGCATCACGCGTTAAAATAAGACAATTCACTGTTTGAAGTTTGATACAAGTCATCGTTGGACGTTTGGATAATTCTTTAATATGTTTTTCATATTGAATCTTTTCAGTAGAGAAGAATTGTTCACGTTCATTATAATGAGTTTGTAATAAATTTAATTGATTCGATATTCGTGTCAATTCATCCACTAATTGAATATTTTGTTTCGTTAATATTTCTATTTGTTGTTCAGTTTCATTATTAGTTTCCTAAGAAATAGAAAAATAAATTATGATTGAAAATATTCGAAAAACTAATTTTAATGATTAAATTAGAGAAAATCATCTTAAATTTTTTCATTCCGTATGATAATACCAAAGCAAATTGTCTATAACTTGATCCATAAGAATCCAGGTTGAATGATACGATCTGTATACGGCCATTCACGACCAATGTACGATACGTAAACAGATGCTTTATTGAAACAATTCTGCAATCAATAATACAGTGATATCGTAATAAAATTATGGCTCATGTGTAGACGTATACGGTGCTATATTAGTTGTCCACAGATTTACGACAAAATGCGGTCCGATTACGTGTCGTGCTGGACTATTAGCAACCGTAAATGGCAAAGTTACCATGAAAATACAGATAAGTGTATCAATTGATATGAAAAAGAAACTTCTATTGAAATTTTTTTGTTTTGCTTATAAAAGAATTCAAATACAATCTCTTACCGTTTGTGTAAGAACATTTATCATTAATGGTTTTTTATTTAATTTTAATAATTGTTCATATTCTGTTTGTATTTTATCTAATTTTTCTTGAAGATTTTGTTCATTTAAACGAATATCATTAATTTGTTCATCAACATGACATTTCTCATCATATATTGTTTCATACATTTGTTTTAATGTTAACATTTCAATTTGTTGTTCACTTGTTTTATTTATTAATTGTTCAATTTTCGTTTCATATTCAAGACGAAGTGAAAAAAATTTTTGTTCATGTTTTTCATTTAACTCATTCATTTTATGTTCATATTCCAATGTATTTTGTCGATAAATTTCTTCATTTGCAGCATATTCAGTTATACGATGACGCAAAGTTTCATTGTCTTGTTGAAGACGAACATTATCTTCTGATTGCGGTACATGTTCAATTGTTGAACTAAAAGAAACAAAAAACTAATAGATTAAATTAAAACATAAAAAATAAAAAGAATACATTTGAACAGGTAATTGTACATCATCGTCATCATCATCATCAAATGCATGCTCATCATTGTCTGTATTTGATAATGATTGACTATCAAATGCATTAGCAAGCATTTGTTGAATTTCTTCCTGATTTTCAAATTCTTCTTCACATGTTGATAGATCATGTTGATGTTCATTTATTACATTTGCAATATCAGGATTAAGTATTAGACTCACACCAGAATTACTAATACTATCCATTAAAAAATATACAATTCAATTTTCATTGAATTATCTATTCGTTTCATTCAAACATAATATTGATAAGTTCTTTTCAAACAAAGAAATGATTTTAAATCAACGAAATATGACGACATCTGTATTCGTTTGATTAGTCGTTGTCATAGTATTTGTTGCGTATAATGGCGAGAGAAATTCATTGTATAGAATTTTTATTTTTATTTATTAAATTAATAAAATGAGTGCACCTCGAACACCAACAAAATCCGGAGGTTCAAAAGGAAGTGAATCGAGAAATTCTCGAGGTTCAATTGGTCAAGTTGATACACCGCCTTTAGGTAGTGGTCAACGTCGTAGTGTTGTTGGTTCTCAACTTGGTTCACCAGGTGTTCGATCAGGTGTTGGAAGTGTTGCTTCACCTTTAGGAACACGCGATAAACTTAATTCAGCTTCTAATAAACAAAATGCAGCCAGTCCCATACCACGTATAGATATTTTGTTTAAAAAAAATAAAAGAAAAAGAATTTCAAATCTTTAATTTTAATGTATATTGTTTTTAGCGGCTAGATCAGCTACGGAACGAGTCGAAATCGCTGAAAATGCTCAATGTAAGAAAGATGACTTCATTGGGAAATGTGATTATGATTGTTTTTCTTCTTTGTAGTTTTACCACCTGGTATTCATTCAATTTTTATATCATCAGCAACTCAACAAGCAATGCAATTATGTGTTGATGAAGATTTAACACAAGAAAATAATACAAAAATGATTGATAAAGAAATTCTTTTAAATGACATACAAACTAATGGACAAGGTTCAAATTTTTATGAATTTCAACAACAAATACAGGTTTTGTAATATTTATATTTGTACAATATTAATTATGTTTTATTATTATTAGAGTTGTTCTGAAAATGAAATAGCTATTATTTATGATTATGATTATTTTTATTCACAAAATTTTCGTATGTAAAAATGTTTATTAAATTATTGTTAATGATTTTATTTTGCTTTTTGTTCCTTTTTTAGTTATCTGTTTTGATCCAAAACTAAAGAAACTTATCGAAAATGTAAGTAATAACTTGCTTATAATTATCATATATGAGAACCATTTGAATTTATAATATACAGTAGAGAAAAATTTTCAACCTTGTACGATATCCAAATTTATAATTAAATAAAATGTTGAAAATTTGAAATGAATTTTTTTTTCGTTATTTTTCAATCAAGAAAAATTGAAGTTTCATCTTCTATTCTGACATACAGAATGAGGTATATATAACACTACGATAAAAATTAAAATACCTTCACTTTGCTTCGCTCAAATGAGCTGATTTTTTTGTTAGTGGTAAAAACTGATTTAAAACCTTCTCCTTTCCCGGCTATCTCAAGAACGTTTCGCTCAAAAATTATGAAGCTGTCAGGGTAGATAGATCTCGACTAATGGAGTAAAAGTTTTTATAGACTCAAACTTTCTAAATGCTTCCTTTTGTGAGATAGAGGAGACGCAAAAGCCGAAAATGATCTGAAGTTTTTCCCTCCTGCTTCCCCGAAATAGCCAGAATTCATTTTTATGGCTCAATTTTCTTTTGTAATGATTAGGGTCGAATTGCGTGTATATTTTTTTCTTTCACACCAAAACATTATCTTAAAAAAAGAGACTTACATCCCTATTCGATCCTAGTCATAATACAAAAACTTTCAGCTTAATCAGTCTAAGAATCTGGACAAATAAGGAGGAAAACTTCGATTTTTCTGTTCAATAATTGATTTTGAGAGAAATACTGAACAATATACACTTTTCACTATTTTCGTTACATCATAAATTTGATTTTACTCGAATTTCTTAAAATTAAAAGACTATTCTTGAGTCCTAAAATGTACTTAGTCTATAGATACTACACTACTTTAAACTATACAATGACCATAAAATACGAAAAATGAAAAAAGGTATTTCGAGTCACGAAAGAAAAGTGTCCTTAAAGTTTTTTTTTCATATGAATAACGTTAACAAATACTTTAGTCAAGTTATATTTTTGATTTCACTAACGAAATGTCACCTATTTTCAAGCAAGAATAATACATATGAAGAATTTCATAGATAACTTCTTATTATTCTCTGAGAGAATAATAAGAAGTCAAAATGAACTTTATATATGATACTAGATTGATGCACAGAAAGCAAATTTAGGTTGGTGCCCAAAGAACTGTCATGGGACACGAATTTCAACATCCAAATTGACTAATTTTAAACACTTGCTCTATTTAAATTAATATAGTATCATTTATAAAGTTGGTTCTGATTTCTTCTGATAATTCTTTTCGATGACAACTTAAAAATTATCTATGAAACACTTTATATCTATTTTTTTTATGACAGTGGTATATGCTTACTTTTTCCGCATGATAAAGTTTCATAAATTTTTACCAGCAATCAAAAAGTCAGTCTAATGAAGCAAACCGAAGCGAAAATACGTTCATTTGTCATCATAGTGCTATGTATAGCTCGCTTTATATGCATCACAGATTATTCTTATTTGAAAATATCAAATTTTTTATAGCCACCTGTTACATTACCAATACAAGAATCCGATGAAGTTGAACAATATGTTCCACCTGTACCTAAAAAATGGATATCACTTGGAAGTGAAGTGGAAATTGAAAGTGAACGTTTAATTCTTAATCGACCATTGGTAAGAAAATATATCAATAAGTGAATAAAAAACAAAAATCATATTTTTATTTATGTAATAGAAACGTTTTAAAATAAAAGTTCCAGCTCGTACATCAACAACATTAACACCAAATGAAAAATTTAACGATGTTGATCCTGATATTGATCGTAAAAAGAATTTTGTTAGCATTGAACAATATGACGATAAACAATTTGATTTAAGAAAAATGGAACTTGATCTTGCTATTCAGGTTTTATTAATTTATTTTCTCTTAACTAGGTTTTTTTAAATAAGAATTTGAAAATGAATAGGCAGCACCTGAATATCGTGAAAATTCTTCACAAACAATTTGGCGTTATCCAAAAAATCAATGGACTCAATATGAAGCGCGTGCATTTACTGAAGATGAAAAAGCAAAATCTATGACTGATCCAGAATTAATAAATATGATTGTAAATTCAAAAGACTTGTAATAATGATTTATAATATCAAATAAATAAAATAATAATTATTTTTTTAAAAATCTCATTAAGATTTAAAGAAGCACTTCAACAAAATATTATTCATGATCCATTTTATCTTGATTGGAATGAACTTGGTGGTAATCTTGATGGTTTAGGTGGTCCAGGTGATTCACATCTTAAAGTAGGTTTATTTATTAGTAGAAATTTCATTTTTTGATTTTATTTTTATTTTTTAAAAAGGAATATCAATCATTTTCATCTATAAAACAATCTCGAGATAAAGTTGTTACTTGTATTCAATGGCATCCAACATTACGAGGTATTTTTGTTTTTCTCTTTTTCTTTTTAAATAAAAAGAGATTTTATATAATAAAGGTATAATTGCTGTATCACTTGCTGCTGGGCAAGGCTTTGACGAACGAACAGATAATCTTAGCCGAATGACTACATCACCATCATTAATTCTTATTTGGTCATTTGTTGATCCAATTCAACCAAAAGTATTTATTTATTTATCATTCAATTTGATATCATTTTGTTTTCTCTTTTATAGTTATATTTAGAAGCACCAGACGATATTCAATGTTTTCAATTTTCACCTACAGATCCACATGTCATTGCTGGTGGTTGTGTTAATGGACAAATTGTAATGTGGGATATAAAAGAACATGAAGAACGTATTAAAAATCCACGTGGTGATCATCGTGATAAAGATTTATTTATTGTAAAATATAGACGAATTTTAAATAACATAAAAAAACCTTTTGTTTTGTGGTATAGCCTGGTTTTGAAGATGAAAGTTTTTTTCAAACGCCACATATTCGCTTTTGTGCTGTATCAAGTATCGAACATGGTCATTCAGAACCTATTACAGATCTTCAATGGATACCTGATCATTATCAAGTTTAAAGAATGAAAATTTGATTTCTTATACATATTTATAAATATTAATTTCAGGTAACAGTACAAGGTTTACCAACAGAAAATCTTGCAATGAATTGTTCTCAAATAATGACATGTGCATTTGATAAGTAAAGATATTTTGATAGTTCTTTTTCTTTTTATTAGGATATAGTTATTATTTTCATTTTTGTTTTTAGTCAAGTACTTTTCTGGGAAACACGAGTACCACGTACTGGTGTTAAAGCATTATCAAAAAAAGAGCGAGAAATTATTAATCCAATGGGTGTTCCATTAACATTTAAACATTTAGATCTTATTTGGAAACCATTTCTTCGTGTAAATAGACGAAATTTTTCATTTTCTCTTACGAGGAAACTATCCCCACTGTAATTCACCGTTTGAGCTCATATTAGGTTTAAAGGGAGGCCTTCGTAAGACTAGAAGATTCCAAAAGAGTTCGTGCTCATGAGCCTCTAAAGCCGAATTATGAATGTTTTATTGAATTTTCGATCCAGCTTTAGGAATTTTACCAAAAAATCAAATAATAGTAATTCGATCTGAAATTTCGCCCATAAACAGGTCGAATGACTATAGTAGAATATACTGAAAATTTCTATCGAAAGAATGTTGCTTTGTCGAAATGTTGAATTTCCAAAAAAATGATCGGTTGCCATACAAATCGAGTTTACCTGAAAATTCAATATCTCAACAAAAAAACATTCTTTCCGATTGCAACTTTTAAGGTATTCTACTAGTCATTCGACTTGTTCATGAATGAAAATTCAGATTGAAATACTATGATTTGATTTTTCGGTAAATTTCTACAGTTGCATCGAAAATTCAGTAAAACGGTCATAGCTTGACTCCAAAAAACCGTGAACACGAACGTTTCATGATATATCTAGTCTTACCGAGACTTCTTTGTTAACTCAAGATGAGCTCAAACACAATGTATCAGTTCGGGTAGTTTCTTTGTTAGAAAAATTTTTTAAAAGAATAATCATTATAAAGGTAACTTTACAAAGTCCTGAAACCGGTACAGTTGATTTTGCTCCACGAAAATTTTCAATACGTGAAACTCAAGGTGATCGAGATGTTTGTATGTATAGAAAAAGAATAGCACTATTATTTTTCAAATTCTTGCTTCATTTTTTTCCCAGTAAATCAAGAAGAAAAAGAATTGTTTGAAAAGAAAAAAGATCCTAGTCTCGGTCAATTTGTTAATCCAGTTGACGATCCAAATAAAACTTTATCACAAGCAAAAGCAAAAGTTCTTCAAAATGTTGATACATTTTTTTATATTGGTACTGAGGTATGTTTATAGTAATTTAGGAATTTATTTTATGATGATCAAATACATAGAACATATATAGAATTAGTTTTATTTTAAACGAATTAATCCTGGACGGCGATTGGGAAACGGATCAGGTTTCGAATAGTCTTTGAAAAACAAATTTCCACGTTTTGAAGCGAGTAACATTCGAAGTCGTCCAATAATATAGGGATCATTAATTTCATTTGTTTCATCAATATAATTTTGATTTGCAATGGCATCTAATGGATTAGCTTTGATGGTGATTGAGAGAAATATTGTAAATAAGAAAAATAAACCGATTGACTTTGAAAACATAATTTTATGTTTTATCATAAAAATTTTGAACTGAATGAATGTGCGTAAAATATTCCAACGTTAAAAGTAAAGAAAGAAGCATCACTTAGTAATAATTTATATAGTTTTTTTTCCATACATGATTTCCTGTCAATATCAAGTGCGGGATACAAATGTGCTTCCTTTTTCTGTAATTAACCAACGATTTTAAGCAAATGGATGTGAAAGAATAAAAACTCACTTATGAAATTGAAATGTTTTTATTGATAACAGAGTTTATCAATTATGATGTGTTCTTTTTTTTTTTTTATATAATTATAGGACGGTCAATTAGTCTATCAAGACTGGATGCCACAAAAAGATCAAGATTCAACGAAATTTTTTAGTAAGATTTTTTTTGAGAAATAACAAAGAATTGATTGAATAGCTAAATCGATTTATTTAAGCCCCAAAAGCAGCTTGGTCATCTATTGTTGTTGATGGTCCTGTCGTTGGACTTAAACGTTCACCGTTTTTTAAAGATGTTATACTTGTTGCTGGTGGATGGATGTTTCAGATTTGGCGAGAAAAAGTTCATGTAAGTTTTTTTACTTTTGTCTTTAATAAAGTAATTGCAGATCATACGTAGAAATTTCATTCTAGCGTAGTCATATTTTTCTGCAAACTAAAAGAATTGCTTAGAAACATTTTTGTTATATTAGACTTGTTTTTTATATTCAAATAAAGAATTTTTTAATTAATCGACGAAACAATATGTTTACTGTTGAATTTATATTTGAAAATATTGTACGAAATATAACAATCTAGTTTTTTGTTTCATCCAATGTTGACGAACTTTACAATGAGTAAATTTGTTGAGTTGATGTGTACGCGTAGTTCAATCGAAAAATTACAATCCATTAAATACTTCTGACAAGTTTATTCTACTGAAATTATTTCTGAGAGTTTCTATTTGATAAATGAAATAATTAAAAATCAAGAATAAAATGGATATCTGTCATAAACGATTCAATCATGTTGAATATCTATGTAGTGCATTTTTGAATTTATTAGCAATAGAAAAGACTGGAAATAATAATACGTGTAACCTAAAAGATATTAATTTTCTATCTGAAAATCTATTATTTGATGATATTTTGACTAAGTACCCGGCGTGACTGCTGTGTTTGTTGCCAATTACTTTTAAAAGTCGTGATTGTGACTGAAACATTGTAATTTCATAGCTTTAACTTATTTTTTTATAATTTATTCATTTTTATTTTTTGAAGAACACAACCAAACATAAATGTTACTGGAGAAATTAGAACTCAAGAAAATTAAACATTTTCCTAAGACGAATTTATATTGCGATTGAGGATGAGACGAAACTTTTTTGAATTTCAATTCCTTCTGTGACACGAACGCCACAGCAAGCATAAAATATAATAAAAGTACATATTTTGTTACAAAATACAGTTAAAAGAAAATACATGTTTATGTTACCATTCCATTGGACCCAATCGAAATAATTAATAACATCATTTTTTTCTTCTTGGTTAATACTCTCATCATGTTTCTTTGCTTTGCTTTTATATAACTTTAATCACAATAAGCATTGTTCAAGAGAAGAGATCATGACTTGAAGTAAACTAAAAAGAATGACTGTGACGAACAAAAATAAGTCACACCAGGCACTAATCTTAACATCAGATGCAATCTGTGAATATAAAAATTAAATCAAATTATTCTTCCAAGTTTCTCAGCTTTGAAGTGCTTCTTTTTAAATGTTCTGATTAGGTTGTAGACCTGCAGTAATTATCAAAACTTTTTATATCCTCGAAGATGCAAACCATACACGTATTATACCTTTGTGTAAAGTTTCAATTGTTTGAACTGCAGTTTTACTACAACGAAGACGTGTGTTTATAGTTTATTTTCTTTCAAAGGAACTTTGCCATATCCGGTGACCGATCCTGCACTAGGATGCCTTATACTATATAGCTTTTATAAAGCAAATTGCGACTCATTGAATAGTATATAAGAAATCAAGTTTTATGAAAACTTTCATGTGCTAAGGTTCAAAACGTTGATTATAATGCTTGACAGATATTAGAGTACTCAAAGACATTGTAATTTATAGAATAGTCTAAAGCAAACTTATGCAATTCTTTTTAAAACTCAGTTCAACATGGATATAGGTACTCTTAGATTTTTTATAATCAATAATTTTCATCGTTGCTTTCTTCATACTTAAAAATAGTCTCTTTTCTCAGATCTAGATTATTTCTTGACTAAGTGATATTGCAGTATGTTGAACTGTGTACCGCTGAACAAATGAGTACCAACGGAAACTTCTTCAGGATCTGGAGGTGAAAAAATTTTTTTCAATTTATAAACGAGTTATTTATATATGTTCATCAGGGATGTTGTGTTGATTATTAGTACATAAAAGTTTTTAATAGGATCATTCAGTATTGTTACAATATCGTCAAGATATCGACTCCTTCAGATAGGAAAACAGGCTATTCAAGAGGAGAATCTTACAAGTTGACAATGAGTCTCTGCTGTTCCGAAATATGTTATGTGTGATACATATATAGCTCGATAGTGTGCAACTTTCGAAATAGTTTCACGTTGGTACTCATTTGTTTTGTGGCACAGAGTTGAATACACTAGAATATCATATAATCTAGAAATAATCTAGACCTAAGAAGAGAGTCTATTTTTATGTATGACGGAAAAAAAGATAAAAACTATTGATTATTGCAAACTGAAGAATATCTATATCCATATTGAATTGAATTTTGAAAAAGATTGTATAAGTTCGTTTTAGACTATCTTACATTTTCATGAAACTTGATTTCTTATCACATATAAGGCATCTTGTTTCACGATACTTCACCGAATCTGGTTTGGTCGGTTTTTTCCTTATCTACTAGAAAACTATTATATCAGATAACAAGAATAAAGTTCAAATCTTTCAGTTGAGCTCGAGTTTATTTATATAATCCACAGCACGTGAACATAACCTGTATAAAAAGTCTATGCAC
Source organism: Rotaria sp. Silwood2 (assembly GCA_905329745.1). Classification (NCBI taxonomy): domain Eukaryota; kingdom Metazoa; phylum Rotifera; class Eurotatoria; order Philodinida; family Philodinidae; genus Rotaria; species Rotaria sp. Silwood2. The sequence goes on along the minus strand of CAJNSZ010000001.1, from coordinate 3,856,870 downwards.
AATATATCGGTATCATTTTCGTCAATTTATAAGTGGTTAGAGTGAATCATAAGTAGTCAGCGAGAATGAGAATTTTATTTTCATTCTAAATTTTTATTCGGAATTTCTTTGTTGGATTAAAATTGTTTGATTGAGAGCAAATCCTAGATGACAGAAGCTGAAAAGACACCTGTGGAAAATCGTTTATGTAGTCTCTTTTAGTATGTTTATTAAAGCTACTTCAATCCAAGCTGAAAGAAAATCTTTTTATACAATAGTGTGTAGAGTGAGGTTTGATTTACAAAATGCCCAATTTGCTTATCTTCTGACAAACTACTAAAAACATGAATTCTATTGCATTTTAAATATCTACCAGCCGTGAGTCAGAAAAAAATTCTGACAATTAAATTAGTAAGATCATCAAATTCTAACTGATTACTTATGATTTTCTTCAGTGTACATCTAGTTTTCCAAGACAAAACGAGCGAACGTATTTGCCAAGACTCTTTCATGTAGTATTTTCTACACATATTTTTCAGCTTCCATCAAGAATTTATTCTTAACAAACCAATTGTACACTAGAAAAAAAAATTCGAATATGAAATTCTCATTCCAGCTGTTTACTTGTGATTCTCTCTAATGCCTTGTATAAGTAGATGAAAATCGCACAGACATACTGTATAAAAAACTTTATACAGACAAAGACTACAAATCGAATTCTATCGTTACGATTCATTTTTTTTTATTTCTGAATAATTTGAATCAAATTTTTCCAAAATAATTTTCATATTTAATTTGTCTTATTTATTAGTCTGGTTCACTTTTGCATACAGCACCGTTAAAAGAAAAAATAACTGATGCTGAATGGTCTCCAACAAGACCAGGTGTTTTCTACATATCTAAACAAAATGGAAGTATTGATATTTGGGATATAATTGATCGAACACATGGTCCATCATTTTCTCAATCTATATCAAGTTCAGCTGTAAATTTTCTTAATATAAAAGTTATATCATGTAAAATATTATCATAAAAAAAGAATTAAATTTATATATTTTATTTATTTTAAATTTTAATTTAGCTAAACAACAACTTTTAGCAGCTGGAGACAGTAATGGTACACTTCATATACTTGAAGTACCATGGGCATTACGACAGCCAGTTAATCAAGAATTAAATTGTAAGCTATCTTTTATTGAGATAATTTTTTTTCAATTATATTTTTCCTATAGTGGTAACAAATTATCTTGAACGTGAAACTGAACGACGTGGTTTTGTTAAACATCGGTGGGACTTACGTGAAGAAGAAAAACGTGAAAAAGAACGTTTGGCAACTATTAAAGCTGGTATTGCTCCAAGTCATATTCCAACACAAGAAGAAATTGACATACGAATGAAAAATGAATATAGTGAATTTCTTCAATTTGAATTTACTGTTTTACGTGAAATGGGTTTACGCGATGAAAATGAAGCACCTGTTATTACACCAGCTGCGACTTAATTTATTCTTGGATTTTTAGATGCAAGAAAAAATGTTTTTTTATATAAAAAAAAAATGAATCTGACATTTGATTAATGACACATAAATAAATAAATAAGTTCATTCTTTGTTCATATTTAAATTATCAATATCTAAAACTGTTTCTTCATTCGATTCCCATGGTTTACTTGCTTCGACTGACCATCGAAGTACAATTAAATCTGTTGATGATGCAAATTCTTCAGGTGCATTTTGATCTGGTAGTGGTGTTAAGACAAAATATTCAACTGAATTATCATCAGTAAATAATTCTGTTGTTAATTCTTTTGTATGTTGATATTTTTCTTGGGTAATATTTGAATTATCATTCATAAATTCATCTAATGATGGATAAAGTGATTGTGATGACGATTTTACATCAATTGCTGCTTGAACAGCATTTGCTATTCGTTCTTCTTCTTCATGATCGAATGTAAGTCCCTTTAAACCATGTACAATTTCACTTGATGGTGATATATTAGCCATTAATAGTGGTATAGTGGACATCTTTTTAATTTTTGATGCTTGAATTTTTTCATAAACTTCTAAAATTTTTGATAATGCAATACCAGATACACCGCCAAGTAGTTTTCCACCAACGCTACCAACAACCCCACCTACTGTTGCACCAAGAATCGGAACAGGAATAAGAATTGTCCCTGCGATTGTTCCTGCTGTGCCACCAACAATCTATGGCAAATAAAAATATACAGAATATTCAGAAAATTACCAATCAAAAACAAAATCGTATATCTCCATTATGGTTCTAAAGGGTGTCCCATAAGTTGCAGGTCTCAATAAAAGTTGACGCATAGGTAAAAAAAGAGTGGTCCCTACAAAACAATAATTATATGAGTTTTGAGAACTTAAGACGATGTTTTAAATGATATATTATCCGATGATATTATCTCTTTAAATAATAGTGATACAAATAGAAGACATGTGATAATTAAAATCTCGAAACCGACTAGTATATTTGTAAGAAGTTTTAATAAACTATGAATTTCATCGTATGTAATATAACACAATTATAAAAAGCTATACGTAGTATCTAGGAGATGGGTGTGGCTATCCTCTTTATCCACGCAACCAGATTATCATGTTTCTGATGTTTATATCATTATTACTAAAACGGGATAATATTATCGAATAATATGCCATTTAAAAGAATCCTTCTAAGTACTCAAAGCTTAAATAGGTATAGTTGGATAGGAATCACTCTTTGTTTACATATAAAATAATTTTTGTTGAGGCCCAGAACTTATGGGATACTCTTTATCGGATGAACCGGTATTGGTATTGGTGGTAGAGGACCCTTCTAAGCTTCTATTCATAAATGTTAAGTTCTCAAATACTCTTAAAAAGTATAGTGATTTCATGTTTGATACATAATAGAACCTTTTTTCTTGTTGCAAAAAGCAATATCTAGGATTTTTTCTAGAATTTTATTTCGTTGTTATGCGCTTCCAGTCATTCACGCTTATTTCTCTTTATAGACATTTGTTGGATATTTTTAATAAACTTGACACATTGATCTCAAGTCTAGCGTCCGTGGAAACCTTAAAAACGCGTCGACTTACTCAGTTTACCTTTCATTAAAATTTTCCATAAGGGAAGAACAAATTGTTTTGAAGAAGTCTACGAATTACTCTCGGCTTTTCAGACATCTTAATGAAATGTTTATAAAGCAAAACAAATAGGTCTGGATGACTGAAAGCTCACAATAATGAGAAAACAAAATTCCAGAAAAAATCCTACATATTAGTTTTTTTTGTAACTCGAAGCAAGGACTTAATTGTGTATTGGACCTAATAGTACTACTTTGCAGGAGTACTTGAGAACTTTATATTTATGAATCAAAAATTGGGAAATGTTCTTTACTATCAGTACCATAATCTGTTCATCTACTAGATTCATCATATACTTATATATATATAGTCAGGCGAATCTAAGATTGGCCTAGGCCAATGTCGGAATGAACATACTAGTATGTACTCAATGTCAAACGTTATGTTTGAAAGCTATATTCTTATCAAGTAAGTGAAAATCATAGTAAGATAACAAAATAGAGTAATAGCAACGCCAGACAAAAAAAAGCAGTGAACAGAATATTGTTAATGCTCTTGATTTTCGCAACATGAACGGTTTTTATGAAATTTTGTAGAGTAGAAGACATTTTTTTCTTACATGCTCATTGTTTAGTTTTGCTTGCACCTTTGCAAGAGCAAGTAGTATCATTGACTGCATCACGAACAAATAATTTGGATGCAGTTATAACCGATATTTCCTTCAATTCAGGTTTGTTTAACTGTACTAGTTGTTCAGGTACAGCAGAGTGGATGGGTGTGAGTGTGGGTGTTGGATTTGCTTGTGAGTCTTCTCTAACTCCTTTCTTACACCGACATCCATACCCACCCACACCCCACACTCACACCCCTTGATAGCACATTGGGTACCAATGAATTGGCATTCATCATGATGCAAACTGTCAGATACAAACTCTATATCGCTGATTGAAAGATAACATCAGATGAATGCAGTCGTATCACAAACACTATTCATAGAAAAGCATCTGATATACATCGGATGAACAAGCCACTGAAGATGGAAATATCCAGAGAGAGAAAGAAAAAACAATGGGAAAAATCCATTGCGAATAACATCGAAGTGAGGAGAACGCATAGATCCATACTGGAAAAAAAAACAAGTGAAAAACGAAAGGAATAAAACCGATATTGGCCTAGGCCACTCTGAGATTTGCAGCTCTTACCTTGTATTCTGACATTCGACTAGTCCAATCTTAGATTCGCCTGACTATTTCAGTCCAATCTTAGAATGGACGTGTATATTTTATTTTATCCGCGAATGGCCTGATATTATGCCCGTCTAATGTCGGATCCGAGTATGGGCGCGTTCTATCTCGGATCCAAGATTCGCCTAGACCAATCTGAGATTGGACGTAATCTCAGTCTGGACGCTGACATATACATATATATACAATTTTATTTATAAAAAAGGAAAACTTACAGTTGTTGATGCTGATGTAATACGTCTAACAACATATTTTTTAAGTGCAACATCACTTAAATGTCCTTTTCTTCTTTCACCTTTCTTTTTATTTATATCAACGAATGCTGATATAGATTCAACAGTAGTTAGAATAACACCAGATCCCATAGCACTTAAAAATTGTCCAAATGTTCGAATACTAATCAATGCTATATCTTTTACTAATAACGCTGTTGGATCAACAATTAATAATGTTGCTGATTTCTTTTTTACTAAATTTCGAAATTTAACAATTTGTTCTGAATAATGTTCACCTGTTCTACACCATCTAGCCCAATGTTCACAATTATTTCCTAATAATGAATAACCACGTTTGCCAAGTTGTGAAAAAGCTCGTTGAAGTGTTTCTTCATTGGAAAAACATGGAATATTATCATAATGATGTAAATAAACATCTTCAGTAGTACTTTTAATATTAACTCGCCAATCACTTTCAATTATAGCAGCTATATATATTGAACCTTTCATTAATGCAGTACGTGCATGTTCTAATGTATTAAAATAATGTATTACACGAAGAGACTTTGCACGTACTTCACTGACAATACCATGATGAGCATAATAAAAATCTGTTTTATAAAAGCTAACATGATCACCAGATTTTAATTGATTTAGATCTTTGATTTTTTCTCTGCGAGTTTTTTGTAAAGGTTTTTCATTATGACTCAATACTTTGACAATCTCTAAATATAGAACGTAGAAGAAAGTAACTAAATGAATATATCAAAAATATTTACCTGTAAATTGTTCTTTGAAACGTGGTACTAGCCAATGTCTATCGACCATATCTAAAATACAAAAGAAAAAGAATATCGTAAAATTCGCGATCTCTTTCATTGTTAGAAAAAAAAACTACATGTTGTTTAGCATTTGTCGTGTGTCTCACAAAATTGCTTCCATGAGAGGAAGCAAAAAAAAAGAGAGAAAAGGCATTCAGTCGACATACCATGTGCACTAATATTTTTTTTCTTTTCTTTTCTTTGCGCCCCAGTTTTCGCTATATAGAAAACAATACAGCCTGAGGATGATTCAAGTATTGCACCAGTGTTTTTAAAAGGCAGGGCTCGGCAAATAAAAATACTTCAAAAGGAAGGACGAGACATATAGTTGATGATCGGCTGAGGTGCTACCGAAAGTCAATAGCAAATAAAACACCGTCGGTTGGTGCTATCATAACATAAAAAAATAGATGTCACAGTTTTAAAAATCTTCGACTAGCAGCAGTAAGTTTTCCGGATGTTTTTATCTAAGTATTTTTTTAAGGATACTCTCTACCATCATTTTTTTCTTTTTCCTAATTCAAAATTTTTCAAAAAATCTCATTGGCAATTTCCATCCACTGCCATCAACTTCCTCGTCACCAAAAAAGTGAAATATTATTAACCGTCACTACCAATGAAAACTGCGGCTTACATCTCTAAGTAAAGCTATCCAAAGATTTGAAAATCTGCTAAAGAAATTTGAATCATATTGATTCAAGCAGTAATCATGTATTAATCAAATTAATATTGAATAAAGGTATTAACCTTAAACTGATTACTATTGAAAACCTGCAAAGTAGTTTTTTCGCTCTGGCTTTAGTGTTGATCCTGGTTGTTGTCACAGTTCGAAGAATTCCAATAATCACCTGTTTTAATACCTTCTCATTTTTTGTGCCACATAGATGCATTTCAAGGATGCTCATATACGTTCTCAAAAATACTGAAGAAAAAAGCGAAACATTTATTGTTTCTTGGAACTGGATAGATTTTAGATTTTGTTTGAATTTAAGCCTCTAATAAAACTTCTCGTGCCATAAAAATCGAATTAAATATCAATATACGTTCAAGTTTGGCACAATGTAAAATACACATTTTGATTCTGACGTAACCAGATGGGATTCATTAGTCAATGACTGTATTTATTCACTCCAAGAGAAAGTGGGAAAATCTATACTTGATGATTACCTACAGTAATATAGGGGAGTGCCAAATCACTTTTATATTCCTGATATTTTCACCAAAGTGAAAAGTTCAATGATGATCATAAATAACCTTTGAACTTCTAATTGTATTTTTTTATTAGAAAACTAGTTTGATGCAGAATCTCTATATCCAATTTCTTGTCCTTGTTATACATGCTTCACTAACCACGCCCTTATCAGAATCTATGTTATGCATTAGACTATATATATTAAATATGTAATGAGAGCAATGCTCAAAGTCATCTATCCGTACGATAACTTGTTGATACTGAAATTTGAACACAANATGATATATTTTAGACAATTGTTTTCTCTTTTCAATTACGATAAAATATTAAAAGTGTTTTAAACTTTTGACTATGAAGAAAAAAATTGTATTTTATTGTACATTTTCAGCTAATGATCAATTTGATAAAAAATAAATGAATCGTGTAGATCTCAATTCTACCTACCTGCATGTATATATATGTAAAGATATTTATTTTTTCTTATGTTTAAAAAAAATAAGAATAAAAAGTGTCTTAAATTGTAATGATCTACTTTGGTTGTTCTAAGAGCTTTTCCGTTAACCTAAAATGACTCAGGGTCATTAATAATGTACTTTTGGAGGCAGTTTACTAGAATATAGAAAGAACAAAAAAAAATGTCCTAGATATTATCGTATGCTTTTAAAGTTTGAAGTAAATTAGTGCCAATTAAATGCTACAGAGAATTTGTTGGATTAATGTCAATTTTGAATTAAAATAAAATGTGAAAATTTGAATGTTGCATGCATTGCAAAAAAAAATGAATGATTTTCTGTCAACTAGAATATCTTATAATTAAAGGACACGCATTTTTTCATTTTTCTCGAATTTCATCTTGAAATAGCATGACACAAAAGCAATAATTTATGTGTCAGTAGTTTTATATATATATATAGTATTAGTACATTGGAATTATTAATTCTTACAATAAAAGCATTTGCTTTATAGTCTGTATGCAGGGATGTTCTTTAACTCAGAGATAATCCTGCATATAATATATAATTGTTTTTCATCGTTAGGAAAACAAATAAAAAATGTACTTTACCTGAGAAATGTTTTCATAGCAAAATGACTTGCATAATGTACAAATGTATCACCATCTTCGTTTAATACTATATTAGGATCAATATGACGTCGAATATCGGAACGAGAACGATAAACTTGTAAAACTTGCATTTCATCACCCCGTATCATAGATCGCTTTAATATTGATTTACTTGAACCCATGTTTTGGAAAAGAAAAATAAATCAATCTGATCACTCAGCAGTATAATAATAAATAATGAATTATTCCAATAATATAAGATGGGAAACAGAAACTGAAAAGAAAATAAGATGACAAACAGAATTTACGACGTCAGATGTTAAGGATTGGTTATTTGTTTCACTAGATTCCCTAGAAGAGGTCGCTGGAAGTTGTTATAGACTAGATATTTAATGAGTCATTCGTTGAATTATTATCATTAATTGTTTATTGTTTTATTTTTCAGAACAAATGTCAACAACATCATCTCTTTTGCTTCTTGATGATGAGCGAAAAGCTCAATTGGATGTTTTAAATAAAATCGATGAATCTGGTGAGAATTCATTTGCGTAAATTTCTTTTTTACAATTCGATTTTTGATATTTCGACAAAATTTTCTAATCAAACGAATGTTTTATTAAAATATTAAAATTTTAGGTTTTATTGTTTTGCATATAGAATACAATTATTCAGTTAATTTTAATTTGACTGATTCACTAGGATTTTTCCGATAGAAAAAGAAATATATATAAACTTCTAAAATAATCAAATACTTTAACAATGTCAGTAGAATTGTTGGATGATTTCTAAGTAACAATGATAAATCGGATATTTCCATATAAAACATGTTGTATTTTAGTTTCTTTTACGATGATGGAAGACTTTGAATAAATTCTTAACACAAAATGTTCATTTATTTTTTAGCTGCTGTTGATATATGTAATGCTGCTTTGGGTTATTTATCAACAGGACTTAATACAAAATCAATCATCAATGCAGCAAGTCAGTTATTTTATAGTAAATTTATTTAAAAAAATATTTTTCTTTATTTTCATAGATCATCTTCAATTAGATGTTGAAATTGTTCGAACAACAATCGATGGTCTTTTATGGTTATATACCGAATGTGCCAAAGCAAAAGTAAATATTTTAATATTTTATTCTTCTTATTACATTCTTATTTAGATTTCCACTGATGCTCTTGACGAATCATTAAAATTACTTGGTTATAGTACACAAATTCGACAAAGGTTTATTGAATGTTATCAATCAAAAGCTCATCAATTACAAACAACACTTACTACTGATCTTGCTCTTTCATTACCACATTATAAAAATTTAAATTGGCGCTTTGATGTACAAGTATGCTTCTTGTTATTTATTTAAATTATTTATTTTTACGAAAAAAAAAACTATATATAGATTGCCGCGAGAAGTATGCGTAGTCGAAAACAATTTGATCCCTATTTTATTCTTAAATTAACATTAATTCATGGTAACAACGGTAACGAACAAGTTCATGTACTTCAAGTTGATCCATTGACACTTGTACACATTGTTGAACAGCTTGAATCAGCAATTAATGAATTAAGAAATAATCATGCTAGAAGAATTATGCATACATTTCGATGAAAATTGGTTCATATCCATATGTGCCTGTGATGACCATGATAGTGCAATAAACTTTTTATTATTATTATTTTTTTTTTCAAATGTAATTTTTATGCTTTGTGTAAGATCGATAATTTATAGAAAGAAAATAAACGTAGGCGATCATATAAAACTGTATATATCGACTAAATCATTCGTTGGCGACATAACTTCGTAAAAATTAAAATATGTGTATCTCAGAATAATGAGCTTTCTTGGATCTGATTTTTACATGTTGCATGAACATTGAGTTACTCTAGATACCCTAAAAAATCAGCTCTATAGAGCTGTTTTCATAGAAGTTTTTGATAAAAAACTACCGTTGGCGATGTGCGCAAGAAAAGACATAGGTTTTCACTTCATATATTTTAGTTTTTACAAAACTCTCAATTCATGCATAATTTTAGAAAACTAAATAGGGCTTTCCTTCGGTGTCTCCTGAGACTATAGAATTTATATACAAAGTTTTTTCTGACCATGTCTAGATTTAAAAAAAAACGATTTATTCGTCGTTGGCGACGTGATGCAGTGCGGCTATACAATCGACAAGGAGCTCTTGTAACCAACTGAAAAGTACGAAATCAACTTCAAGTGTTACGAATTATTATTCAGAGTCCCTATGTGATGATAAGACAAAAATTTTCGTTTCTACACTTTTTAGAATAAATAGAAAATGGATTTTTTGGAAGAATGTTTTTGGAGTGTCTAATCCTGCTGAAAACTTTACCATGAATGCAGCTCGTGTCCTAGAGCCTATACTGAAGTCTTCAGATATTTTTCTTATCTGGTTAGCATCATCTTCGCTAATTACTTTTTAATTAATTAATAAATTCATCCATTCATTCATTCATTTTAATTAAGAACCATGTGAAAGACCAAATATTTTCACATAAGCCGACGCTACAAGAATTTATGGAAAAAGTTCTCTCTTATAGAGAATAAAACTCAAAGGAAAGTTGTAAATGTTCTGTTTTGTCTGATCTAGCCCATATTTTGATGAATACATTCATATTAAATTGCATGTCATTATCTACACAAAATTAATCTTTGCTTGACTCATTTATCGAAGTAATTTATATGAAAATCCGAACAATGAGCACAAAAACGTTCAACACCGACAATTTAATCACGTAAAAAAACAAGGCAAACATGTCTATTGAAAGATCAACAAAAGTATATCAGTAAGTGTGTGGGTGCGGATGTTAGTCTTCTCTTCGTTCTCATTCAAACTGACATCCTTTCCGTTCATTTTTTTGTGTGCTTAACTTTTTTGCACTGAACAGTGTCGTGCTGAAGTGTCTTTGTACTTAACTGTCTTCGTATTTATTGTTTCCCTGCTTTAATATAAACAGTTAAGTCTTCGTGTTCATCGTTTCTCAATCAAATAAATATTAACAAAAATATTTTTCATATAAATTTATGCATAGATTTACAGCAGTTTGGTGTTTTCTATTTTAATCATTGTTCATGGAAAAATAAGTTTTCAGAAAAATTCTGAATCAACAATTCTATCATTTATTATTTTAGTTGTAAAAATTCTACAAAATATTTACTTAGACAAACAAATCAAATGAAAACTGGAAAATTCATGACAACAATGTTTATCTAATAAAGACAGCGTTTTAAGACCTTCCTTTCCGCTCAAAAAAAAAGGTCAATTTTCATGAGAAAAATAAAAATTGAGTTACATGTATAAGAAGATAGATCAAGGTCTAATCTTTCATAAATGACATGATGTTTTATTTGGCAACTCGTTTCTGCCAAAAAATTCCGTCATTTTATGCTTGAGGAATGTGGTTTTGTCTGATAAAATGGAAAATCTTTCTTTTTTTCTCTGTTTATCTTTTTCTGGGCGCCTATTTCAGAACTCTCGAAGGAATTTCATTGTAACCAATAACATTTTTTGTTTGAAAGATTATGTCAAGATGCAAGACATGGCGGAGCCCGGTTTTTGAATTAAACTTTGTTACTATTATATGGAAGAGTAATTTTATAATTAAAATGCAATTTTTTGCGGGTTGAATATTTTATTCCTGTTTCTTCCTTAAAACGTAAGAATTTGAAAACAAGCTCTGTTAGGCTTGCTCTACATCCTGATATACTATTTCAAATAAAACAATTAAGTCTGAAGATTGAAGATCCACAGAGAACTTTGAGTAGCCAAATGAGCTTTTTTTGACCCTTGTTAGTTGAATACCTTCCTAAAACATCATGATAGAGGGCTGAAAATTTGATCAAGCCTCTCCACTACGACCCCATTATATCCTGGAAGTTTCATGTGATTTGATTGTAGTCGAACCAAGGTCGATTTTTTGAGAAAGGTCTTAATGAAAAATAGCTTAGATTCTATTGACATTCAATGTCGAATATTAGATAAATATCTAAAATCCGAAACAACAGATATGTATATCATACAAAATGTTCACTATTTAGTGGAATAACAGAACAACACGTTGATGATGATTTTCTTGGTAAATGTAACAAAAGAAAATTCTCTTTTAACATTTTACTTTATAAAGATTGCGATGACTATCTCATTATTCAATACTAGTTTTGAAGTATACTGTATCTTATTCAATTAAATTTACATCATCATTCAATAGTTAAATCTGCACAGTCCTTTATTATCTAAATGAACAACTCTATTTTAATGTCGAATGATAGAAATTTTTCATTCAATGGTTTTTTGAACTTTACGAACATCAAAGGTCATAGATATAATTGGGCTCAATTGAAAATCAAAGAGAAATCATAGGCTAAAATCACATTTAAGAAGAGATTATAGGAAAAACTTTCTCAAGTTTATCTCTGTTCAAAATCACAATTTTACCTTTGATAGCAAGCCAGTTTTTTAGTAAATTTATTCGACGATCCCTGGATGCATTTGAGAAATAATGACTATGAGCTAAACTATATTAACAAACAATATAAATTTGTTTTTTTCAATTTCAACAGTACATTTCTTTAGTAACCTTGAGTTCACATTTTTTTATTATTCATGCATTTATAATCACATAGTAAATATCACGAATGAAATTTTGATCAGGTCTTTTCTGTTATAAACAATACAACGAGTATCCAAAGAGAAACATGAAACTTTGTCTTGTGTGGATTTATCTTGTTACACACGAGACAATTTCTTTTGAAAAAGAAGTATTCATTTTCAAATAAAAATCTTTTATTTATCTAATACGCTCAATATCTTCATCGAAACAAAGATAATCTCAAATACATGTAAACAACAAATGTATCTATTAAATATTCAAACTAGCTCTCAAATTATTTTCTTCAATAGAAAATCTAATATTCTTATTGATTATACACGAGATTCATCTTTTTTTTTTTATCATATATAATCTATAAGAACAAACTCACTTTATTTCATTCATTAATCAAAATGAATACCAACAATACATCATCGTCTCAATCATTAAGTTCAAGCATTCGTCCACTTTTTATTTTACTAGATATGTTTTTAATAAGTTCAATATTTCTTGGTTGTATATTTTGCGTATCATTTATATGCATATCAGCTGGCTATCGGTCTTGTCGGTCAGTTTTAACATTGCTTTCAGCTAATTCTTGTGTAGCTGGTCTCATTTTTAATTGTGTACAATTAAGTAATGCTCTATTATTATTTCGTGATGATATTTTTCTTTCAACATCAAATCAAAATCAATATTGTGAAATTCGTAATTATTTTATGCATGTATCTGGTAGTCTTCTTTATTATTCCTATTGTGTTCAATCAATATCACGCTTATTTTTTGTTGTCTTTTACAAGCATACATTTCTTTTAACTTATCATGTTCATTTTATTCTTATTGCAACGCAATGGACACTTGGTTTTGCATTACCAATATCAATACTTACATCTGGTCATAGACAATATCAAACAGAAACAAGTCAATGTTTTATAACAATTAAAAATGTTTCACAAACATTATATGGTATGACAAACAAAAAGAATTTATTTTGTTTAACGTATTTAGTTTTAGGTATGATTTCAATGTTTGTTTTACCAATGACAATTATTTCAATATGTTATACACATATTGTTTGTTTTGTACGAGCTGCTGTTCGACGTGCTAGAAAAACGAATGCATTGCCTATTCGAAGATTTAATCTTATACGTGATCAAGGTTAGTGTCTTTTTCATTTTTTTTTCACTTAAATAATATCATAAATTATTTTTCTAATTAGGTGCAATACATGTTAAACATCGATTTACAAGTACAAGGGATATTAAAGTATTTCGACATATAATTGTATTAATCACTGTATTATGTATTGGTAAGAAAAGTTCTTTTAAAAAAATGAATTGCAGAATTATTTTCTATTTTTACAGGTGGTTTTCCTTATTCAATGTTAATGGTATTAAATATGCAAAGTATTGCTCCATTTTCCATTTATCGTCTATGTGTGACAGTATTTGCATTGAGTGTAACAGTTGATATGGGTGCAATATTTTTCTTTAACAAAAATGTTCGTACAATATTTTTTAACTGTTTTCAAAGACGATCAAACCGAGTTGGTTCAATTAATCGTGGTTAAAAGAGCACACATATGTACATATATATATACCAATAGAAACAATAAATAGAAAAAACTGTTCATGAAATCCATTGACAAATTTTTTCCCAAATTTCTTTATCATGCATATAACCACCATGAGAAAGATTTGGTGCCCAATAATAATCAATATCATTATCAATCAAATAATCTTTTATTAAATGTACATTAACAATACAATCATGTCCAGATAAAAGAACATGCGTAGGTAAAATTTTATTTGTGTATGACGGTATTTGTTCTATAAATAAATTATTTTGTGTCCACCAAAAATGACGACTTATTACATACGATATGCCTAATTCACGACAAACAAAATAATACATATAGAGATGACCTAATCTGTGTGGAATACGATAAACAAAGTTATAAACAACATAAGGTTCAAATAATGCAAAACATATTGGATCTAGAAAAATTAAACGAGATATATATTGTGGACATTTTTGAACGATCCATGATAGACATGCCGTACCATAACTAAAAAAAAACATGAATTTAAGATAAAGGAATTTTTAATTAAATAAATACTGGATAAACTAACCTATGTCCAATAAAAATAGCTTTCTTCAATTGGTAATAGTCAAATATAAGTTGAATTGAATCAATAGTTTCAGACATACTTGGAATATCTTTAAGAGATGGATAACGCATGCATATACATCGCATTGATATTAATATAATACGACGTCGTCGAGAAAATTCTTTATGAATACGTGAAATAAAAGGTTGATACATTAAAAGACCAGCACCAATTCCATGAAAGAAAATTATTGGATCTTCTTCTTCTTCTACATTACATGCGTCATTATGATAGGTCCAAAATGAAAGATGACCTATCTGCATAAATTGATATCCTCTTGAATAAAAAATACTTGAAGAAAGAATTCCATTCAATAATGTATCTGTAACAAAATAAAAAACTAATGGACGAAAAATAACATGAACAGGATCAAGAATATGTTTCATATGTGATACTGTATTCGTTACTTCATTATCAGGTATTTTTAATTGATAATCAATCTCAATTTTTTCAATAAGTGAATGAATTTCTTCATATTCTTTATCATTTAATTCTTCTAATTCTTTTGAATAAAAAGCATATGCTAACCAACCAATTAAACTTTGACGATTAATATCTTGAAAAGGACGGTCCATAAACCATTTACTTAATGTACGTGGAAGATTTTTTATATTTAAAAGTGCATTTGAAACAATACGATTACGTTCAATAGGCGGTAAATGAGGTGCAGGAATTTGTTGTTGAATTTTTGAATATAAATATGATTGATAGATAAGAAAAATGATTTCTAAAGTTGACCATATTGTTAGAAATGTACTTAAATATGGTGATGATATTGGTATAATAGAAATATTCAAAAAACATATTTGTATTAACCAAATAATCGATAATGGAATGACTGATGATATAAAAATAATTAGTAGAAAAGAACATAAAGCAAGAAAACGACTAGATTGATAAATTTCCAATAAACCATTAATTAATGATCGATCAACAAAACGTATGTCTCGAGTCATTATCATTAAACTATTTGTTTTATCTGAAAAAAAAATTTATAAAATTATTTACATGTTAAGTCACATATCTATGTATGAATTGCAATTCGATTTAATAATGTGTAGTACACATAAGACACGTGTTATGTATCCAATTCGTCATCGACTCGTATCTATATATTATAGAAGTACGCATTTTATTAGTCATCATTTAAAGTAAATAGTAATGACAACAACAAAGAAAAAAAAAAGCATATAAATATTCAAAAGAAAAAATGAATATTTTATTACAATGATTTGCAAATGAATGAAATGATAAACATTTATCATGATATAAAGTAACTTATATACATATTAGTTATTTAATATTACAGTAGTGGACAAAAATATAAAAACACGATNGTCAAAAACTTGTTTCAGCAACGTCTTATAGGACTTGAAAAACACGGTTTTTAGTTTTCTGGAAATCTTTCGACTGTGATTCACTCATGAAACTCTGCTGTAGAGTGCATTAAATAGGAAACTTCATTGGCTTTCAGAATCACTATTTGGATTTGAGCTAGCTATTTAGCATCGTAGAAAAAAATCAAAAATAAAGTGTTCTTATATTTTTGTCCCGTACTGTATTTACAAATAAAAAAAATAAAAACCATATGATTTATAAGGGAAGGTTCTGAGATGATTAAATGCTTGCGAGTCTATGTTGTACTCAGCCGTTAAATATCGATAGACTAGAGTATCCTCCAAACGATGCGTGCTGGTGTTAAGATTTGACTGAGATATTGACTTTTTAGTGAATTTTTCCTGTGTGAACTCAATTTTTCGATAAAATCTTATTGTTGAGTGCTATTCTGAAAACCTTGCTCGAATAAAAATCTCAGTGAAACTAGCTTATGCCCAAAATTCAGAAGTTTGCGATCAAGTGTCTCTGAGATATGTATTTTTCAGATGTCAAACTATTTTCCATTAATACTCTGTCAAATTTGTATACTTTAGAAGTTGAATATCTCAGAAACACTTGATCGAATAAATTGATTGATTGTAGACATGTATTCATATCTGATGTTATTGATTGTTGAAGATTAAGCATCCATTATTGAAATGTAAGACTACCAGTAAATGTTAATAAACATCAAAAGATTTCCTCGTCGAATTCATTTTGTCACGATTCTAATTGTTTATAAATAGATCAAGATTAAATTCACATTATGAATATCATTATAAATTAATTTATTTTCATCGAATTCAGTATCAAATTCACGTGAATATTTTCTTAAACATGCGTGTTGAATTTAAACGAAATTTTTCATCCATAATCAAGTCTTCAAAATGTTCAATTGTTCGATCAAATTTTTCATCAATATTTTCACTTCTATTGAAATTTAAATTAGTAGTAATTTCGGTCATAATCTATAATACATAGATATTCTTTTCATAGTAGTTTTAATGTTATAGAAAAACTTTCTACTAAAAAGAAGCAATCTATTGTTTTTCTTTTTGATATTTGGATCTACAGCTATGAAAATAAGATTTAATAGATATTGACCTAATTTTATACTGTCATATAGAAACATGCATGTTTTCGATCGGATAAAGTTTCATAGAGGATCTATTATGTTTAGATGATAAATCATATATGTCATCATCTTTTACATGATGTTCTAATTTCATGTATAAAAGTTACTTTTTATGAGATAGAAAAAATAAATACAATAGAATATTTATATAAGAAATTGTGATGGAAATAAATAAAAGTTTGTGCTAATTCAGGTCAAAACATTGATATTTTAGTTATGTTCTCATAGAATATTGATCATGTACGTATGTTATAAAAAAGAAAAATAACTATGGGAGAGAAAATAATCATTATCTTCAATAAAATCTAAGCACATTATATAATTTTAACAAAATTAATCTATTTGAATACAACAACAAAAAAGAGATCGAATTGACCAGTCATTCATTTTTTTTTTTATTCATATATATATATATCAGACATACACAGCTTTGATGATTACACAAGAATAATTTGACCTAATATCATCACACACGCACACAGAAAAAAGAAAAAAATTTCATTTATTTCCTAGAGTCGATCAATACAATTTTTCTAAGTTAAAAAAAGAACACGAGACACACTCACAGAGTACAAGTTCTAAAGGCAAAGTTGCTCTTTGCTTTTTTGTTTTCACATAAACATAAATGATCAAATAAGAGTACCAAAATGTACAAAATATCTGATCTTTTATTGTACATATACAAGAGACAAAAAAGCCAACAGAAGAAAAATAATAATAAACAATAACATCGAAATATGATAGCGAACAAAAAACGAAAAAAAAAAGAAAAACCACCGCAAAATACAATATTTGACTATACCAGCAATTTATTTGATTATCTAATTTCATATTATCTGACATTGAAAACAAACTGAGAGAAAATATTTCATATTATATATTTATCTAATATAAAAAAAAGATTGATAACTATTTGTTGTTTCAATAATCATTCAATTCTCTTGTTTGATTTTGTATATATTGAATTTTTAGATAAATTATTTTAATAAATGTGATAATGCTATTTGAACATAAGCACTTTTACAACAACTATTTTGTGCTATTGAAAACATATTACTTTGAGAAAATTTTTTTTGTACACTTTTTAATTTTGTTGTATCTTGTCCAATAAGTAATTGTCCTAATTGTTCAATACCTTGATAAAGTTGTTCATATGCATAACCTGTATGATAAAACATAAATTTTGTTGGCCATAAATTTTCAATTAATAATGATATTGGTGTTGATGATGTTATACGTTTACATGCAAATAAATAACGTGAAAGAAATGATGCACATGCTGATATATATGATGGAAGTATATGTGAAAATGCATGATCAATAAATGTTAAATCAAGAAGATATTTTCCTAATGTATGTTCTATATCAGTTGCTTGAATTATTTTTGAATATCGACGAAGATAATTTATTGATAATGGACGACCAAGATCAAATGATAATGTTGATATCATACGTCGTTCCATTTCTTTCATATCTTCTTTTGAATAAGCATTATCGGATACGTAAACAAAATCATTCATACCAGGTATTGCCATTTCTTCATATTTACATGCTAATAGTAAAGCTAAAACGAAAAATTATATCAAAATAGATTATCAATTTGAATATTAAATTTTCATAGAAGAAATAAAATAATAATTGTCGAGTAGAAATTTCTTTCATTAACCTTTCTCTTTTGGTTTTTATAGTACCTGACAACATTTTTCAATCGACTGCATAATGTAAAATATACATCAAACGATTGCATGTTAGAAAATAAAAGACAAGCAACAATGATGAATAGAAATTTGAAAACACGCGATTATGTTTTTCTTCATCTATGCAATTAATTATTTAGCTAAGATTCATCTTGATTAATAAACACAGCAGTTGTTAGGTTTTTTACGAAAGAAAAATCTAGTAAAAAAAAGAAAACTTTGTATATCAATCAGAACCTGATATATTATTTCCAGAATTACTCAGCAACGTATTTAATAACTAATGAGGTAAGTGCTCCAAGTAATTCAGAGCTTTTGTGATGATCCTTTTCCTATAAGTAGGACCTAGCGAGACTAGATAAAATCATAATAAGATCAAGATCTACTGGTCTTTCATCTCGAATTGTGACTATTTTACTAAGTTTATCATTTACAACAAGAGACTTAGCGAAAACTCATAGTATAGAATTTTGATTTGAAATCCTCTCCACATAGACATCTGATGACTTGTTATATCGACCTGAATGCCACAATCAAAATGAATGCTACTTTCTCGAGTTAGTGAGTATTCCTGAGAAGTTGATTTTCGTGACATTTAGTACCATGAGGATGTTCCTTGAAGATTCTATGTCTCGAGAAAGAAGCATTCGTTTTGATTGCGGCACTTGGGTCACTATACAGGCTATGAGGCCCATATGTAGGAAAAATTTCAATAGGAAATTCTATACTGTGAGTTGTTAGTAGATCTCTTGTTATACGTAATAAACCTCATAACTCGAGCACAAAGATCTAAGGGCACTTGTATTATTAGTCTTCTCTAGGCTCAGTAATGCTGATTAACAGGAAAAATGCCAGCGCAGAAGCTCGTAGTCTCTTCAAGCGATTTCCTCGTAAGCTTACTGGTGACATTTTTTCAAGGACTATATCTACATTTCATATGATGAACAGATACTTAATATATCATATTTAAATCTTAATATTTTACTGGTAACAAAATAAATTTAACTCAGATAATTTGTTAAATGTTTTCTTATTATTGAAACTCTTTATTTTAACCATACCGGTTGACCCAATAAGTTGTAATTCATGTTTAGATACATCAACTATTTGCAAATAACGATCAATAAGATGAATTGTCATATGAAATGTATCCGAAAGAAGTTTAAAACGATCATGTACTTGATAAAGCCAATCAATAAGTACAGATCGATTTTGAGGTGAAGCTGTGCCTATAAAATAAAATTCTAAAATATTCATATAGAATTCTCGTTTAGTTTGATCGACCTTCACGACGATGAAATAAAAAATTCTGTCGAATAGGTGTATGCTGTTCAAGTTCTTTCCAATATTTGCAAATATCAACAACCAATTCTGAAACAGTAATAATATTATTTAGATCACCACTATCACAATCAAATTCAATTGGTATATCTGTTAATGATTCAAAATTATCATCTAAAATAATTTCTTCAATCTCATTAACAACAACGTTTATTGCTGATGGTGGTGGTAGCGGTGGCGGTGCTGGTGGTAATATATTATTAATTGTTTGTGATTCAATTATTGCTCCTACAGAATTTTGTTGGTGCTGTTGTTGAATAATTTTTGATTTAGAAATTATTGGTTTATTTGATAATGTCATGTTACCAACTTCTCCAAGAATTCCACGCATTGTTCCTTTTTTACCATTTGCATTTATTGAAGCTTGTTGTGCTTTTGATATATGTTTAAATATAAGATTTTTTATTGTAGAATTTTCATCATTTTCATTATTTATTGATGAAGAATTATTAGTTGTAGTCATAGTTTTTCCATGATATGGACGAAGAAAAGCTGGATAATGGCTCATGATGATGATCGAGGCAGATTAAATGTATAATTGTTAAATGAGTCTAGAAATTTGAGAAATTAAATTAAATGAAATAAGGTACGCATTCACACACACCCACACACACACAACACGATTAGTTAACTAAACGGACGATTATGAATAGACTGATCGATCGTGAAAGAAACGATGCTGGCTGTGATAAATACTGAAGAAGAAAGGATTCGAAAGGATGTTTAATTATTGGTTGAGAGAAAATAAAGACAGTAGCGACAATTAGTTTTTTTCTTTGAACATAATGGACTATTCTTTAAGAAAAAAAATTGACAAAGAAAAATTTGATTTAAACAAAAACTATGAATAATATTCTAGAAAAAATATCTAACATATATCTTGTAAGAAATAAAATCTTCGAATTCGTCATTTGTAATACAAATATAAAATCTGTTATTCATATTGAACGAGACACTTTTTTTTTCTTACTTCGATTAACAAGGAAAAACAACGATAAAAACCTCTTCATTTTGGTTTTATAACTCTTATGAATCATGAAATATTTTTCAAAAGAACAAAAAGATTTTGACAAAGAATTTTTTTATTACTTGATGATTTATCTTTGCATATATATATTTACTGATGACGTGTATGTCATGTTATCTAGTTAAATACATAAAGAATTTTTTTTTTTTCGCTATACCTGCGACGACATATGGGTTGTACAAATTCAACTAGAAAACAAGAAACAGAAGTTGGAGGGTATAAACACGAGGAAAATCGATTTCAAAATTTATTCCATGCAACAACTGAATTCGATTTATCAGCATCAGATTCTGAAAATGAACATGTAATTCTTTCAGTTAAATCAATGAATCAGAATAATTATAATAATAAAGATAAGTTAACCCAAAAAATTGATAAAATTTCAACTGGATTGACGACAGTAAATAATGATTCATCAACAACGAGTAGTACATTAATTGGCAATCGACTTAATCAAACATATGTTTGATATTTTATTATTTTTTTAGTTCAATTGTATTCATTTAATTTACTGAGATTCGAGCAGAATGTTTTAAAACTTGTTGATATTTCTCTCTGTTTTATGGATATTCTGCAAAATACGTCTTTTTTTTTTAAATAAAGATATTGTTTGAAGTTCGTTGATTTCATATGAAATCATTTTTAATAATTTTCGTTCTAGTCAATATTCTATGAATAAATATCACTAGAAAAGAATCCATCATTGTTTATCAACATAATTTTTGAGAATAGATAGAAGGAAAACTTCCTCATATAGTAATAAATTTGCAGAAACAACTTCTTACTTACGACATTGTTATTTTGATGTCAGTATTATCTTAGCTCTCTATCATCACGTGTGTCTATCATTCATACTGATCTATAAGTATCAACGATAAATTAAGGACAATTCTTTTGTTTTTGATAAACAGTGGACTTTTAAGAAGAAGATGGTTAGTAATGTTATATTGATAATATTCATTTGTTTTACTATTAATTCAATTGTAATTGGTCATTTTATTCAACCAAATGATATTGATGATGTCTTCATGTCTGGAATCAAATTTGATTTTAGTGAGTCAAAACCTGAAGATAATGTAACATATTATTCTTATCATATTCATGTATATTTTTTACAAAAAAATTCTAAACAACGAAATGAGGCTATTCAATTACGAAATCGATTTCTTGCTAAATTTAATGTTAGCAACTGTAATGATTATTGTGAAACATGGTGTCCTCGAATTTGTCATTGGAATTTAAATATGTTACCTGTTGGGTATGATAAAAATCTTTTGTTCTTCATGACAATTATGTGTATAATATGTAGACATACATATATATATATAGTATATCATATAGAAGTTACACCCCGAATGAATCGACAACTTTGATGTTAATATTTCTTGAAGTTATTTTCATATCAACTCATTTTTAAATAATTATCAATTAATTGATATTATTATAATCAAAAATACCCACACATATAGCTAGTTTTCATTATAAAAAAGAAATATATATATATATATATCACTTTGTACAAAAAAATATATAAAAAATGATTCAGAAAAATCGAAATTAAATTTTGTTAGTACTTAACATAATTGCGAATGTATTCAGGTGACGATAAATTCTATAGATTATGAAATAGATCTTTAGAATACCATGACTCGATTGAAACAACATCTAAACTTTGTATTATTAGGAAGAACAATTCATACATGAGCAAGTAACATGTTGATCAGATTCAATCTCACAAACAAACATTTTACCTGACACCGTGTTTTAATATTTATTATTAGAAACCTGCTGGTCATTGGACACCTGAACCCGAGTCCATAAAAATACTGACTCGCAGCTTGCTACTTATTTTGTTGCGGTATTATTTATGTATTAGCCTGACATGAATTTTATCAGCGAAACTAATTTTAAAAACGAATACATCAAGCAAATATCATAAGAGAAGTATTAGATAAAGAAATAAGAGCGACTTATGACTTCAGAGTGCGATAGATAAAGTACTTTTGGGATTTATTTATTTTTTTAAATTTATCTTATTTATTTTTTCTAAGCCCTCACTATCACACTTGCCACTTTACATCAAAATGAATACTGATATTTACAATTAAACTAAAAATAGTTTTCAAATAAAGTAGATCTTAAATATTGTTCTAATTATATGCTTAAGTATTGTTTAAATTGGACCATGATATTGAAAAGATCGATTTCAGTAATTAGAGAACTTAGTGTCATCTGAACAAATTTATAATCATGTAAAGCATTAAAAAAAATGAATTTCGATGTTTCTCAATCAAAGGTTTTGGTAAATAATGGTACGTATATATAGATATATATGTTCAACATGAAAAACTAATTATGAAAATGTTTTTCTATTATAATATCATCAATTATTTGACAATTATTCAGTATTTAGTTGATCTGAAATACCTTCGATACGGCATTTTGATATTTGATTTAGACCACATCCTATTGGTTCATGGGGCGTCTATATACCACTGAAACTATTCACTCAAACAATTTCATTTATATCAATGTATCACGGTACTCTAACTGTTTTGATACATCCGAATTCAGGTCGTCCTAAAATTGATCATCTTGTCAATGCTCTTTGGATCAAATCTATCTTGCCACTTAATGGTGATTATTTTTTAAGAAATTTCTTTTTAGTTTTTTTTCATTTTCATCTTCTTCTAGAGAAGCAATTGAGCGACACTGCACCATCACCATCTCATCGAATCATAAATTAATTATACTTTCAGTTTTTTTTTGTCTTCTCATTTGAATTGAAATAAATAGAAACTTCTTATACAGAATTGAATTTCGTATTTCGATTTCGATTTTCAAGCATAAGCAAAATAAAACTAGATATGGTGAATTATAAATTGTGTGTTTCTTTTTATTGATATAAAATAAGATTTTATATGTTATTTAGAACACAACATTAAATGAACAAGAGCTTTATGGTACTTGAATTACTTTTCATTAGTTAAAAATAAAAATCTTTATTTTTCTAAAAAGCAATTCGTCGAGCATTTTCCACTGTTGATGATGATAATGATGGATTAGTACGTACTAAAGATCTTCCAGCTATTTTTAAACAGTTCGAAGAAAATGTTCAATCATTTATTATCGAAGAAGATGAATTAAAACATTTACTTGATCAAAATAATATTGGTGGTTAGTTTTCATTGATTAGATTTTTTTCCTTATTTAAATTAAATTCTAAATAATAGATTCTGATCAAATAACATTTACACAATTTATAACTCTTATTGCATGTAAAGTAAATGTAGACGATAATGTTGAAGAATTACAAGAAGCATTTAATATTTTTGATCCTACCAACACCGGTTTTATCACGTAAATATTGTTTTATAAAACAAAAGAATTCTTCATTTCGTTTAAAAATCTTTTAGTGTAAAAGATCTATTACGTGTCATGCAAAGTATTGGTGAAAATATATCGGAAGCTGAAGCTGAAGAAATGATGCGTTATGCTGATCGAGATTTAAGTGGAAAAATAAGTTTTGCCGAATTTATTGAAATAATTCGACATTCATAAACTAGATGATATCAAGCTCAATGATAAAAGAATTTATTATAATAATTAATAAAAAAAAAAATATATGCACATATAAATATATAGAGATATTATTCTTCTTACAAATAAAAACAACACTCAATATTTCAAATGAAGATATATTAACTTCATAATTAGTCAAAGAAAGAAAAGAAGAAACAAAACCAGAATTAGATAACTCGATTATAATTTTTTCTTTGTTACGAAACAAGACTAAACGAACAATAGAGAAAAAAAATCTGACAAATTAAGACGAACGTATTTTTTTTCTTCTATTCGTCCATGATTTCAATAACTTCAGGTTCTTGTTGTTGTGAATATTGACCACCAGATGATATATAAGACATAATTTGTTGAGCAAATTGTGGATCATCATTGAACATTGAAGCAAAATTTTGTCCACTAGCCATCATTTGTTGTATACACATAAGACGTTCATTCATTAATTGTTGTTCATATATATTCGGTATTGATAATGTTGATTGTTGTTCTGATTGATCTTGATCCATGATCATATTACGTGGTTCAATTGCATCCGATGTTCTACTAATCATTTTTCTTGTTGGATCTTTTAATTGTTGCATACTTGTGGCACTTTTTAATACAGATGATGATGGAGCCGATGTTGCATCTGCAATCATTGATGGCATATTCATTGTTGAAACAGAATATTGAGGTGGTAAATTGTGAACATTTGAAGATTGTTGACAATAATCAGGATCATCAAGATAAATATTTGATTGTGAACGAGCAGCGTATGATGATGTCATTGATAAAATTGAACGAGATGCAAAATGACTTAAAGCATCATTGCCAACATAAGTAAAACTGTATGAAAATAAAAGAATGAAAAAAAAAAGCAAATTATAAAAAAGGAAATAGATACCGTTCGAAAGCATCATCAGGCAAACCAAGACCATTTATAGAATCGGTACTACCTGAAAAGTAAACTATCTCTGATTACAAAAAAAAATTAAAGCCAAAAAGAATTATTTTTACCAGGTGGTGTTATACAAACTGGTTCGTTAGTAAATTCAGCATCAAAATAACGTGTATCTGTATCTGAATCAAGTGCTGGTTTAAATGGTGGTTCAACCTAAAAAAAAACAATTTAAGAATATTATTTTATAATTTATTAATATTGACAAAAAGAGCTAACTTTTTTTTCTTCATATAAACGAAAAGGAATATTGATAAAGAATGGATGTCGTTCAACTTCAATGACATCGTCAACACCAGAGCCAATACTAAAATAAATGTTTAATAAAATTATATTGAATCTAATTCATTTGTTTTTTGTTTTTACCGTTCTGTTGGCTCTTTTTTAAGAAAACGTTTAATTAAGTCAAGTGCTGCTGGAGATAAATTAGCTGGATAAGTTGGTTCATGATTGAGGATTTTTTGAAAAAGACCATCTTGACTTTTACTATCAGCAAATGGTAATCGACCAACAAGACATTCATACATCACAACGCCAAGACCCCACCAATCGATTGCATTTGTATAGGATGTCATTCGAAGAATCTTTTTTTTTTGTTTAAATAAAAATTTTAAAAGATTTATTAATTCATTAACTGTTGTTATTCAATTCTAATGTCGTACAGTTATAGATCTTCAATTATTTCATAAAAAAAACGAATTTATTCTATCATCAAAATATTTAGACTTAAATTGTTGATGTTCTTTGTGAGCTTTTACTTGTAAAATAAAATTTATTGATATTTAGAACATAAATCAATATATGATGCAAAAATAATGAAATTTACTGTCAATCCTTATATCTTGTGAAACTAAGAGCTTTAGAAATAAAAATTTTTATTAGTTGATAGAAAATATATTCCTTTTGCAGATAGTAAATGAATAACTAATATCTCGCATTCATCAACACAATGACATGAGACAAAAGAGAAACAATTATAAAATGAGTTCATACTTGTTCCACAAAATGACAGAACAAAATGTTGTTAATTTTTATATCTCTTCAATAAGCATGTCAAGGAATAATAATTTTATTTTCATCAATTGATAGAAAATTAAGAATTCTCTTAAACTGCATATAAATTGCTTTGGACAAACTTGTGTAAATAAAATCATGTGAGAAAAATAGGAAACATTCACATAATAGTTTTCATGATTTTAATATGTACTCATCAATAAAAGATTTTATAAGATAACATTTGAATTATATTCAACTAATGTTTGACAAGATCATTTTGACAAGTTCATAAAACTGAATACATTATTATTTTACATGACATTTTTGATAAATTAACAAAAAACTAAATTAAATATCATTTGCAAGAGTCATTTTCATGAGTCAATATACAAATTACAATTTTATGCTGTGAATGTCTCTTCCGTTTCTAATGTCATTTTGTTAATGAATGTGTCACAAAAATTTTTCTATTGCCGGAAAAAAAAACTCCTTTCCAGAACGTGTTTATTGATACTAAATAAAGATCAATATTTTATGCCATTACTTTTATATCGTAGGTGTTATTTCAAACTTTGGCAAACAAACTAGCCTGGAGCTAATACGAAAAAGACTAATCTCATTCATGTTATGAAATATGACGAAAAAGGAATGTTGAAGTAAAAGAGTAAAAATTTGGATCTACTCTCTCCTCCTACATAGATTATGACATGCATTGACATACGATTACAGATCATATCTAAAGAATGTCTCATTATGCTATATATGAACTGCTTCTCTCATGAACTTTATGGTGGATTAAGAAAAGGAATGGCGAAGAAATGTATCTCAAAATAGATAAACTAAAATAATTTCCCTCTGATTAGCAACAGCAATTACATAGTGGTTCACATTTTAATCGCGCAAGGATTGCGCTCAGAGCTTTCTACTTTTTTCAATCATAAAGGATAATGTTTCGAAAGATTTCTATTAACAGAATATATATATATATATAGTTCAACTAATAACAAACAAAAGATCCACTATTGGTCTGACACAACTAACAAGTATTGGTTTCCGAAGCATTGTATAACATTTTTTCTTAAACATTTTAAAATCGACAATTATATTTAATTCTTCATATTAAAATAAACTTCTTTTTTCATTATACCTCTGGTGCAATATATTGTGGTGTACCACAAAAAGTAACCGTTGTTTGTCCAAATGGTACATTAGTTTTACATAAACCAAAATCAACTAATTTAATATGACCAAAACGATCGAGTAAAATATTTTCCAACTAATTTAAAAAAATAATAAATTAGAAAAATGGCAAACAAAATGATATTTCGTTTTTCTTACTTTAACATCACGATAAATAATTTTTCTTGAATGTAAATATCCAATAACACAAGCTATTTCAGCTATATAAAATCTTGTACGTTCTTCTGAAAAACGTTTTTCATGGTTTAAATGAAAAAAAAGTTCACCACCATTAACACATTCCATAACAAGACAAAGACGATCACTTGTTGTAAATGCGCAAATTAAATTCTATAAAAAATTAAATTCTATAGAAATAAAAATAAATAAATATATTACCGTAATAAATGGATGTCGAATTCGTCGAAGAATTTTATTTTCATCCATTGTATGTACAATTTCATTCTAATGACAAGAAAATTCAAATTAAAAATGAGACAATACGAATTGTTTTTCATACATTTGTTATAACAAGACTTTTTCGTAACATTTTCATAGCAAATATTCGTTGTGTTGTTCTTTCTCGACATAAAACAACCTTTCCAAATGTACCACGGCCAAGAATTTTTAAATATTCAAAATCATTGATTTGCTATAAGAAAAAAACGAATTTAAAAAAGAAAACGAATCATATTTTTTAAAACTATTTTTCATACTGGTCTTCTTGCAAATACTTCGTTCATTAAAGGATATTCATTTTCCGTATTATCAGCATCATCATTCGTAACCATTTTAACACTAGTAGTTGGTGTTTGTTGTTGTAAATGTGGTGTTATTTGTCGATTAATTATTTCAATAGCTGTTATCCATTCTTCACTAAAGAAATAAAAATCAAACAAATTTATTTAAAAGAAAAATTCTTTTTTTCTTTCTTTTGATTAATAAATACCGATCTTGTTGACTGCTAGCAGCAAATAATCGTTCTATTTTCATTTGATTGAAATGTATAACAAAGGCATTTTGTTTGATTTTATCTTGACGCACAACGCTACAATCAATAACTTGAAATCTATTAAGTGGTTCTTCTTGTTGTGTATCATTTAAAACTGGAGACTTGCGATAACCATATAAATTACCATCATGGCGAAGAATAAAATAACGTGGACGCCAAGTTTTTATATGTTCACCTATAATAAAAACAATAATAGAACAAGAAATTGTTTTGAATTTATACACTGCCTTGTCAATTTAGTGATAGTTTAGATCAAATTAGTTTGAACTAACCTAGATCTTGTTCTTTCGAATACAATAATATTTGATAAAACGAACTGTTTTCTTCTGCTATACATATAAGTCAAACTAATAAAAAGTTTCAAGATAAAATGGAAGTCTTTGTTGTACTATGATTCAATATTTCGATGGCTGGTGAACAGTCTTTTATTTTAACTTAAGTTTATGAGTTACTAGGTGAAGGTGACCTAGTTCGTCTCAAGAATTTTACTGGTAGTTTTTTTATTTACTAATTAAAAAAAGATACGGTTGTGATCTCTGTTGATAACCATAGTAAAATTGTGAATCGATATTGTAGTACAAAAAAACATAGCTTTTCTACCAGACTTATTTTTCTAACATAATAATACCTTTTTTCTGTTGTTTTCAAGGTTAATGATTGATGAGGCATTTAATAAGTTTTTTTTGCTTGTAAAACAATGCTTTCTCTTTTTACTTTTATAATAAGTGTTAAATGTTTCTTAATCAAACTAAATTACAAAGTACAAATTACCTGAAATCTATTCCTATCAATTCATCTTTTCAGAAAAGAACTTTCATGTATAAAATAATCATTAAACATACCTCTTTTATAAAGCCAACCGCATTTATAAGCCGGCGCATTCGTGACTGATTCCGTTGGATTACGTGGTTGACTTGAACTTTTGGCAAGAGGTTGCATAGTATTGTTTTCTTTCTATTTCGTATTGATGATCATATGATTCTTATATTTGTTTTTATCTATCTACAAAAGAAAACGTTACTATTACCTGCGTGAGATTTTTATATAAGAAAGGTGTTGTGTCATGGACATTTTTTTAAAGCCACTGAACCGAAACAATAACAAGAAAGAAAAAAGTACTCTATCAAGGAAGGCTATATGAATATATATCATTTGAAACAAAGACATTACATATTTATGACATTCATGATCGTTTGTTTTCCTTTCTTTATTACAAATAGATAAAGAAAAATGTTTCTATGCTTTGAGAGAATATTTATTTGTTTTTCTCTTATAAGATTAAGTCATTTCTATTTGTTACTATTGTTTAAAGTACATTGTCTTTGAGAATATATGCACTTGATTGTAGTGTATTTAAGCAACGGCTAAAAGAAATAAAATATAATCCAATCACTAGTTTATCTTTAGATATGAGTTTTGCATAAAAATAACGATTTCAATTTAATTGAAATCACTTAATATAAGTGAAAAATGAAAAATAAAGCTTACGATGATATGTGTATTTGCAGTAATTTTATTATTTTCTAAAACTTCATTTAATAAATGTTGACAACAAAAAGAATATGCTAGTTTTATTAAGGTTTTTAACAGAGTACATTATATAAATGAAGTAAAAGAGCAAATATTTCCTAGAGAAATTACTTTTAACATTTTAACCTTTACAAAATGAATAAGTGCTAAGCTAGTTAATCGTTTCTTATTATTGTTTCCTTTCTTACGTGATTTTGAATATATTAACTTTAAAAACAAAAACAATCTTTGATATTTTCTTTTTATATACTTAATAAAAAAATATTCAATGATATTCGCATTTTCATGGAATACTATTTGTTTGAAAGTTAGAATTTTATTATTAAATATCAAACTTTCAAAAAGTCTTACTCGTACAAATTTGAGAATAATGTCAAAATATTCTAAACACTAAGCACTTACACTTTTTTACAAAAAAATATTCAACATTCAAACTTATCTGATGAGTTCAATATCATAAAAAAATTGAAATGTATGAACAATTAAAGATGATGTTTCCATAGTGAGAAAAAAAGAAAAATGTGTTTTTTTTTTACTTTGATATATTTTACAAAAAAAATGACTTTAATTCATCATATGTTATTGAGTGTCACGAGCTACATGCGCATATGCGGATGTGTAGATGATATTCTATTTTTTTCATGTGTAATCATAGCTTCTTTTATCATTCTAATGAATTTAATACCTTTTAAAAGTAGAGATTTCGTGTCATCATGACCTAAAATTGTTGTTTTTGATGAAAATTACAATTTTTAATTATAAATAAAGCGGTTTAATTAAAGAGATTGAAACACAAGTACAGCTCTTCGTAATGTTTTCGTGCAACAAAATTAAACAAAACTCGAGTATTTCATTAGTTAAACATATTGAAACGACGGGACTCTAAAAGCTCTCATATCGGTCTACTAAAAGTTTTATCCTCAATCAACTCAAATTACATATCGAATGGAATTACAAGTCTACACCAACATTCTAACACTAAATTTATTGATTCACTATTGAATTTCGTATTTTGATAGAATTATTCATAAAGAGATACTTCTCGTCACTGGTTATTTCACCAATAGGTGTCAATTTTTCAAGAATGTAAACAAAAAGTAAACAATAATTCAATTATTGCAATATGTGAGTTCAATAATGTTTTATTAATGGCTTCAGATTTTACGTAGCTATAGATTCAACTTCAGTATTTCGCTTGCTGAACTAACCGAATACAAAACCATCTGGTTAGTCAGTGAAATGTTTGTTAACTTTCAAGACATTTTTCTTTTTAAAATGCTACAAAATCATATGTTTTCAAAAAATTTCTGTACACACTCGTATCATGACGCGATGTTGTGTTTTTATAATCAATGTTTACAAGACTTCGATTAGAAAAGTTTGAATTAAGTTAAAACTAATATGATATTCAGCATCTGTATAAAAAACTTAGTCACCATGTAAATGGTCAATACTTTTTGAGTTTGAAGAATATACATGATTTTGTAGCATTTTCGAAAGAACTTTAAAATGAGATTTACCCAAAAGAAAAAAATTTGGTTAATTCTATTTTAAAAAGAACGATGCCTCGACAGAGAGAGAGAGAGAGAGCAGTATTACTGAGTCATAGCATATAGCACTTATTTATGCAGGTACACCAGACAGATTAATACAGTTATTGTTTAAATGTCATCTACATTTCTAAAAATCAACATGCAGGCATGAAATGATTATTGGTCATAAGTGCCTCTTTGTGGATGATGCAATGACTGTTAAACTTAGCTGTAGAGCGCCAAATTTAATCTTAAAATGATCGTCTATATGTATGCTGTCATTCTTTGTATAATCTTACTTGATAGAGTACTAAAGTCCTAGTAGACCGATTTGAAGTCTTATACATTCCGATTCTGTGTGTATATCGAAAATAAACATGTCAAACATCAAAATGAAAGATAAAATTTTATTCAAAATCATTTCACAAGTTGCATAACTCAAACGACAGTAAAACTAAACCTTGAAAGCATTATTTCAAATGATATTGTAATTCTTCCAGCTAAATCGTTAGTTCTCTATAGAACACTATGTAATTTCAATATATAAATCTCTTAAAATGTCATTGTCAGAAGTTTAGCATTTCTTCAACTATTATTTTTACAGCAAAATATACTAACAAGATACTTAAACAGACATAAATCTGTCTATCTGTAGAATTCTGAGGGTTTTTTAAAGTTAATATTGCCAGATTACTTAAATAATGACGGATGATCATCTTGATAAAAAGCAAGTAAATTACTTAATATAATGTAAGATGACAAAAACATATATTTATTGATCATACAAAATATATGCGAGGAAAATAAATAAACAATTTATTTCTGTCTTAGAATCAATTAAGTAAATTTAATCTTCATTTAAATCTAATAATAGATAAAAACGAACTCACTACAAAACCTCTCATGTTAACAACTAAATTTAATGAAAGATACTTTTCTGAGTCTTAACGAGAAAAGTATTTTACTTTGTCTACTATTAAAAATAATTAAATGCATAAAATTAAACTTCTAATGAACGCTGAAAGAAAAAAGTGATGTTCAGATAACATTAGTCGTCTGTTTGAGATTCTGACATCTATCTCCTCTGTTTCCAATTGTAATTCGAACAAACTTCAAGGATGTTGGGATGTCATCAAGATTGGGGAAGAGATCGACTACGGAGAAGATAGGATTTATGGCAATGCAGGGACTGATGAGGAAAATAATCCAAAAAAAATGTTCAGTTTCGCTAGCAAAAAACGAAATTTTTTCAAAATTTTACGATTAGACCTCCCGCTCCGAACGACCTTGATAATTTCATCAATTTTTTAGCATTTATATTCGATATTTAAAAAACATAAGATATAACTCTCGACCTGATTTGTATCAAAATAATTGGATAACCTAAATTTGATCATACTTCTTATTAATAGCCAAATTCGATTATGCACTGATTTATAGGTAAGTAAATAACGTCCATAAACTATTGCTTGTAAAATTTGTAAATAAATAATATGAAGAATTTATATATAAATATATAAATTCAAAATCTGCATTAAATTTTTAAAAAATTTCACAGTTCAATAATAATTATGATTAATTTGATAATTATAACAATTAATTTTTTTTATTCATGGTAAACATAATCTAAAACAGTAATAAAAA
Organism: Rotaria sp. Silwood2; assembly: GCA_905329745.1. Taxonomy (NCBI): domain Eukaryota; kingdom Metazoa; phylum Rotifera; class Eurotatoria; order Philodinida; family Philodinidae; genus Rotaria; species Rotaria sp. Silwood2. The sequence goes on along the minus strand of CAJNSZ010000001.1, from coordinate 3,823,496 downwards.
CAAATATTAATTACTAATAAATTTCTTGTTCTCTAACAAAAAAAAGTTTTTGTTTTCAAAAGCGATATGAAATTCTTTTCTTGTACAAAGTGAATTTCATTTTAGTTAACGATCAAATACCTTGTAAAGCATAAATATTTCTAAGTATAACAACGTAATCATTTCATAAATAAGCAAATAAATTAAAAATACAGAAGAAAATCATGTTTTTCTTCAACCATGTTAAGTAGCTTCCTTACATCCGAGAATGTCTCAAGAACGGTTGACTTGAGTGAACTGATACTGCTCGATTGTTTTTTAAGTTCATAATTTAAGAGGATTAAAAAAAAGAATTCTATAGAAAAAAAAAAGATGATTATTAATGAAGCTTTTTAATAAGTTGTTAATAAATGAAATTAGTTTTTTCAAAAAAAAAATAAATTCCAAAAAAAAGACTAATTATTGTCAAACAAAAAAAAAACATGTCAAATTAGATCCTGGGATTTATTCATTAATCCGAATTCTATTTGTAGAGGGAATTTTCATGCTTCTTCCTTTACTCTTTGGATTTATAGAAATAAAAAAAGAAAGGAATCTTTTATAAATATAAAAGAAATAAACTTATACTAATAATATTTATTTTTTTTTTTCTTTCTTACACTTTTGAATATTAGAAAACAAAGAACACAAAAAACAAGTAGTACGAACATTGACTAATTAAATTAAATACGTATTATCCATCAGCAAAAAAAAATAAGAAATGAAGAAAAGATAAAGACATATACAAGATATTTTTTCTTGTAAATTTTTTACAAATATGTTTCTTTAACTTTTGTTCCATTTTGGTCTGTACCCATAAATCGAACTGTAGCAATAATATCTTTTTTTTCTCCATGTCTCATACTTGATGTACGTGGTCGAATAGAATCATCATTAATATCATCATGTATTATAGTTTGAACATTTTGTATATTTGGTGATGATACACGTTGTTGTTGTTGAATTGTTTTAAAATATGTTTGTGTTGATGTTAATGACATTGGTTTATAATGACGTATGGATGATGGAGATGGACTTGATGCTGCTAATCCAATTGATGATGATATATTTGTTTTTCTTTCACTTATCATTGGTGATGTGACATCTTGATTATCATCTAATGATTTTTTTTCATTTTGTTGTTCACTTGATGATGATGTTTTTCTACTAGTTGAATGTAGATATTCAGTTGTTGGCGTATTTTCATCAAGTATATCAAATATTGATTTATTTTGATGACTAGTTGGTGGTATTAGTGCCTCAGGTGTAGCATCACTTGGTACCGCAACAAAATTTAAATATTCTATTGAGTCATTCGGTAAATCATTCTCAATAATAGCTAAAGAATAATAATAATAATAAAACATAAAGAACAAATAAGCAAAATAATAAAACATATACAGGCAGATGTGTTCTTTCTCTCTCTCTCTCTCTCTCTCTCTCTCTCTCTCTCTTTTTGTCTCTCTAGTACTTTTTATAAACATAAAACATTTGATTTGTCTAAATAATTTATATAGAAAAATTAATTAAAAACCGTTTTTTTTTCTTTTTTTGTCGTTTACCTGTTTGATTTTCAACATGATGTTTATGTGGACGTTGTCGATTTTTAATTGAACGTGTTGTTGTTGCTGTACGTTTTTGTTTAACCATATCAATTGTTGGTGGTAATTCAATTTCAATGCCAATTGTATCTTGCTGTTCAAATTGATGATTATCAAATTCATGTAAATAACTCATAGATTCTGTCATCTTAAGAAAAAATAAATAAATTCATACATAATATAATATATTATATTAATACTTACTAAAATCACATCAGCATACATTTCATATTCAGCACGTTGTTTTAGCAAACACATACATTCGAATGCTTCTTTATCTGATGAATTAGCTCTAAAAATAAAATGTTATTAATATTTAAAAAAAAACTTGTTTGCGTTTTGTTTTGTTATTCTACGATTACTTAAAATAGAATAATGTTCCTAAGATTTCCGATAATATTCGACTTGATAGATGTATTCGACGACCATTCAGTGGTAAAATAGAATTTTTTTCTTTTTTTGAAATATTATCATCAAACGAATAACCTTGACCAAGTAATCTATGAATAATTAAATAGAAGAATAAAAAGATTTTATTTCTTTTTTTTAGTCAATACTACTTTTTTGACATTTTAAAATAAGATCGTCGAGAATATATATCCATATGTGATACATTTGAACCATATTGAATCAGTAGAAACCAAAGAATTTGTTCTCTAAATATAAAAGAATATATTTGAACATTCATTCAAGATTTTCTTTTAAGTCAGTCAATCAATTAAAACAAAAAAGTTAATTTATTTTCTCAAAGAATCACACGAATATATATATAAAAATCTGGATGATCTACAAACATATAATCGAGATTTCTTGATCCTGCTTTCCATGTTATCTCACCACTAAATAATAAAAATTAAAAAAATAAAAGAACATCCAAAAAAAGTGTCTAAATAAAAAGCGCATGATTTATATCGTTTCCTTTTCCGTCGATAGATATCTTTATATAAAACAAACCCCTGGCAACTCATCACTAGGTTTGAACTACTGAAAAATATCAGATAAACAATTGGTGATGAATAGGTACTTAAATATACCTTGTTGTTACATTGACTGAATCAAACGGAGCAAATGAATGTAAATGAACAACTTCACATTTTTTTTCATGTTTTGATATTGCATGTTGGGTAAGTGGTGTAGGTGCATAATAATCCTAAATTAAATAAAACTTTTCTTTGAACTATTTGAAATCAATTTTATATTGAATTGATATCTTTCTCTTTAAATTGAATTTTGAATTTGATAATTCACAATTTTGTTTTTCTTTTTTGGCTCAATTTTATCAATTTCGATTTATTCAATGTTTTTTGATATTCTCTCTTTTTTTGTGTTATTTTATGAATCTTTATTTATTTCTCTTTTTTTCTTTGAAATATTTTCAATATTTTATTAAAAATTATTTAAGTAGCATGCATCTTTTCAAACAAGAAATTTTGTTTTTATTTTATTTTTTATTTCTTTTATTAATATTATTATTATTTTTTACTATTTTATATCTGTTAATTATGTAATTAACTGAAATGATAGTTGTTTTTATATTAATATGGTAATTATACAAAGTTCGATATTGATAATTGAGTTTATATTTGCTGAAAATATTCTCATAGATTATCTTGATCATATACAGTTTAGTCATCTTTGCCAAAATCAACCGAAAGACTTACAGGATTCGGCGTATGATAAATTGATGGTAAAGTCAAATTTGGAATACCTAGGGGATAGAAAAGTTTTTTTTTTTTTATTATTTTTTTTCTTTTGATAAACTTACGAAAATCATGAATTTTTTCATTATGTCCATCGTCGAGAATACTCTATAAATGAATATGGATATTTTGTATTATTTATATATTTGAAAACTTGATTCGTAAAAATCGTCGATAATGACATATGTTGGCTATTCAGTAGTAGAGCTACTGATACAGATTAGTATAAGACTACTGTTATCAATAGCTAACTACCGTTTAGACAAAGTCTTTTTATTATACTAGATAAACATATGGTGCATAAACTTACTAGATTGTAGAGAGCGACCAGAAAAGTATCGATTGTTGACCGAACATCCTACAAGTAAAAAGTTAGATGTACCGAATGGTGAAGAAAAGAATAATGAAGCGAAGTGTTCATTTTCTCTATTTTTTAATAATGATAATGAAGCGGTAAGAGAGAAACAGAGAGAGAGAGAGAGAGAGAGAGAAAGAGAAATAGGAAGGGAGAAACAGAAGAGAAAGCTGTTCACCTCTATTATAGATGTCTAATTATTCACCGTAGGATGCTGTCAAGAAATAAGAGGAACAATGAGGATGATGCTGCCGACTCCAGGCATATACGCATTATGAATTTAGTCTTTGTGTATGTATTCATAATGATGAAAAAAGCAAAATTAGCTTTGTTTGACATGCTTCAAATTTGACTAACTGTGTTGCTATCTTTCTTGTCTTTTTCATTTCCGCTTTTTACCACATTATTCTCATTATACAAAAAAAACTTTTGAACATAGCATCATCGCAAAATGAATCTCCGTGTTCTTCTTGTTTTATTCTACTTTGTCGACGACTATTATTACAGACTCTATCAAAATTTTTAATTAGATTTAAAATTAGAAGCTCAGCGAAAGAATCGCGCTTCAGGCTGACGTTTATTCTATATATAATGAGAAAATAAATAAGAAAAAGAAATTATCTTTTAAGGCTTTACCTGCTTACTCAAAAGATTTACATCATACACTAGCACTAGATCTTTATCTATCTCACACATATTTTCTCTTCTTCTCTCCACTCTCAATTTACGTAAGAGGTTTCCTGCTTTTTTTTTTGTTCCATACATTAATGAAAAGGATGTATGTATGTTGACCAGTCATTAGACACATATACAATTGTAGTGAGCGCGTATCGTAACATTCTATCTCATTTTACCTTAGTAGTGGCATCAACTGACTCCGGTTGATGATGAAGAATATCATAGTAGGTGGTGACGAATGATGGAAGAAATTGAAGTACAAATGGTCGATGTTGCACATCGCGATAAAGTGTGAAGAGGGGATCACAAAGCGATGATGCATACTAGAGATATAGAAGAATAATATGTTACAATATATTTATACAAATCAATTTATTGATACATACCTCTGAAGGCTCTGCAGTGATAGCTAAATGAATTTCAGCATTTAGCTTTGCATTATAGTTGAATGTTGATGATGCTTTCTCATCCTATCCAAGAAAAAAAGAAGAATAAAGCTCACATCTTTCCTCCCGTTTTTTTTCTCCTCTTTCGACTTCCGATGCGTTCTCTTTATTCAAACACAGACACATATACGCACCTAGATGATGAGGAAAAAGAAAAAAAAAAGGTGAAACCTAGTCGTGCGAACAAATTTCTTTCTTTCATTTTCTATTTCTTTTTTGTGCTAACGTCACCTCTCAGAAACAGTCTATGCGTGCGAGCATAATCTTTGTCGCCTTGGTCGACATGTCTTTCTCGTTTAAGATTTAATGTTTTGACTGACAAGTGATAATCTTTTTTTCTTAAACATAAAAAAAAAAAATTCTTAGTCTCTTTTCCACTTTTTTTTCTGTATGACATATGATTTATGTTACCTTAAATATGAATGGATTAATGAATGAATAAATAAATAAATGAAAGGAGAGCAAAAAGAGAATGACGAGCGTATATGTCTCTTCTACATAATTAATTCGAATTGTTCGTACGAAGATACAAGCTGAGATATGCAATCGAGCAAAGGAAGTATTCTCGTTTCGTCGAAAAGTAACAAGTTTAAATAATATACTTCAAAGCACATCAAAGTCGGTGAGGGTGCGGGTGAGGATGATTTTGCGACGAAACGAGAACTAACCGAGCAAAGAATAGAGATGTTAAATTATTACATTAGAAGTATATGGTGTATCATATAATGTGAATCTTTCTATCCATCAAAGTTTAAAGAAAATCTTTGCTTAAAGGAGAAAAAAGATATGAAACTACTAAGAAGATTTTCATTTTAAAGCGATGCTAAAAGAAAAATGAATAAGACTATGAATAGAAGCATAAAAGGAAAAAAGATCAATTCTGCATCTTTACTGTTTCTTAAGAACTTGTTTTTCTTCAATCTTCTAGAAAGATGCACATCATAAAAGGAAAATGAACAAAGAGAAAAAAAAGATGTTCCTCTTTTACTTTTCTTTGGTAATGTTACGAGAAGCAGAAAATCGAGAAAGATTATAAATCACACACAGACACATATGTGTGTATACATTCAAACAATTTTTGATTGCTAACACGCAATTCTATTCATAAATAACAGTAGAGGAAGCATCTTTCAATTTAGAAATATTATCTTCATTAGCATCTTATTTATGCTGAATAAGATGAAGAGAAATGAATCTCGACATGCTAGATTATTAACAAAGACACACTGTACCCACAGAGATATTCAAAAAAGTAATATATACCTTGAATGAAACAAGCCAATCATCAACTTCTATGAAATCATTCGAGAAAGATTCTTTTGAATAAAGACTATCACTGGTTTGACTAGTAGTCGTCATGTTTTAGAACTAAAAAAAGGAAATGTTCTAATATAAATATAGACAATGTAATCTATATAATATATTATTCGTACCTTGCGGTTAGATCTTGTTCAATAGTAAACAATAAATAATATGAAATTCTCATGCGACATTTGAGATTCTTTATCTATCTAAAATAAATTGTCTTATAAAACAACGTAAAAGTTATCTATAACATCAGACAAATTGTTTTTTTTTGTCTAGGTTTCAAAAATCTACTTAATTATTGTGAAAATCATTCGATAAATTACTAAAAACTAATTCTTTTCAAAATAAAATACATATGATGTACTAAAGGATCTACAAAGTCAATTTTCCGATAATAGTACGACTAATAGATTTGAAGGAGCACAAGCAAAATGAAGGTGTTGACAATAATTTATGATTCGTTTAATAAATCACGAAAGACTTATCGTCTGTAAACCTCTTCAATGATATTTATAAATTCCGCATAGAGGTCGCCATTTTATGTATAAAGTAATTCTTTCGGAAACAATAACGACTCGATGCAGTTCTCATGGAAATGAAGAGAAGTATTGAGGTTTTGCTCAAAGAACTAAAATGAAAAATTTTCATGCATTCAGATGCCATCTCTCTATCAGTCAGACTAACCCTATTAGCTATCGATATAAAGATTTTCAAAAATGTTCATTTTTTAATTAAAGGATAACCAATAAACAAGTATCCTTAATACTTTAGATGATTTTAATCTGTTCCATAAAAAGATATCTAATTTGTATAACGGAATCTGTTTTGCTTCCTAGCCTGAGGATATAAAGCAATAACGACTGCCATAATTATCGGATAAACACAAAAAAAAGAAATGTTTATAACATATTGACTTATCTTCTACTTCTTGTATATACATCATTGAAATATGATAATCAGCAAACTCCAATAAATATACTCTACTGAATTTACAGTCGATTTATTACAAAATACGTTCGATGAAAAAAAAGACATTTGTAAAACTTCATTTTTACACATCTTTTCAGTGAACATATAACTGCATATGAATGCCAGAGAATACATTACAAACGGTTGAGAGTATGAGTGTGAGTGTGTGATTGTAAGTTTGAATCTTCTTTTCCATCACATACCGATACCATCCCACACACACCCTGTCCTTTGGTTGCTTCCATAAATATTGAACATCGTGGTAGGTATTATAATCTCTCGTGAAAATATTGAATTGAAGATTTTTCCAAAAATTTGTACAAGCTACTGCATCATATAGGCTGTAATTTCTTTACATCACATCAGTTTATAGTTTCGCAATGATCCTTCATTGATCTCTATGTTCTCCACCTAAGATGGTGTGGATACACAGAAGATTCAGACCTGTTGGCGTTGTTATTTCTTTGAAATTTTGTTTAAAACCGCATCTACATCTTCAGAAGTAACAATTTTGTCAGGCAGTGATTATTATGATGTTGATGATTATGGTATTTTCTAAAGTGCAACAAAAGAATAGCGTCAAAATTTAGTTCTCATAAACAAAAGCAGTGTTTAAAAAGTTGTGATTCTTTGAGGAAGAATAACGATATAAAACAGAAACAATTAGAAATTTAATACGAATAACAGCGATTTTCTATAAGATAGATATGATCATGAAATAATTAGATTGTTTTCTATATTATTTCTCAATAATGGGTGAAGCAAAAGTTTTGGATTAATTTTGATTGTTGAATACAGCCTTGTAATGAAATGTCACAGAGATTTGATACTTTTTTTCTCAGAAAGAGCAAGATATTAAGTGAAAATACATATTTTAAAAAATTTGATCTGAAAAGTGTTCTGAAGTTCACAAAATCTTAAAGCAAAAATTATCAGGAAACTCTTTCGTAAATCTGTTGATATAAGAAAAAAAAACCAACTAAATAAGAAAGGTTTTCTCGCTACTCTGCTTTTCTAAGTTTTGTGACCGAAAGACAAGCTACTATAACTATGCCCACAAAAGAAATATTCTAAGTGTTTTGCAACTATCCATATGAACGCTCTTATTATATCTTTTTGTACCATTAACTTTTCATAACTAATGATCGCAGTTTTAAAAAAAAGTAAATTCTACTTCCAGAAAATTTATGAAACCATCTAACGAACGATATTATTTGAAATAAAGCACGGTTTCTCTGTGAGATGTTCAAACAAAAATTAGTATTCGTATTGTAAATGTCTAATTCAAACTTCTAAATGAAACTATTTATAATTGAGTTTTTTGTACGCTAAATCAATTAATTTTAAAATCACATGAAAGCTGTCATGGTAATGAATGATTGTGTATATATCATACAGGAAAATATCGGACGTCGATAATAAAAAAAATCAACCAAAGATAATTTGAAACAAAATTTGTGATCGAAATTACAAGAGAGTTTCACCATACCTTTTTTTCAAACTTTTTGTAGCCTTTGAATAATATTTTCAATCATATTGTTGAATTTATTTTGACACTTGACTTCTTGCTCTTTCTAACAAAAATAGAGTCAAGCTTCTGCATTATTGCGCCGCAAAACTATATCAAAAAGAAAATTAATTCAGAATTTTTGTCTCAATCCATTAAATTTTCAAAAATGAAATATCTTGAAATCAGTAAATTTACGTTAATTTAAGACTTCTTTTTTCAAATTTAAAATCAGATAGAAAAAATCTCTTAACAGCGAAAATTCCAGTTTCTCGAAGAATAATGTTTTTGTATTTAAAACTAATTATCATCAACCCATTGAAAATATTTTTGGATACAATAATCTAATCTTTGTCGATAATTTTTTTTCTGGGAAAAAAACTAGGTTAAACAAATATAAGGTTTTATTCTTGATGTAAAGAAGTGTAACATCTGCTCCATTCATTTCACACATTTATTAAAAAAAATACATTTACTGTGTTTTCATTTAATCAAGTATTAAAATTAGATCTGACGGAAATAAACCATGGGTTATGTCGGGCATACAGATGTTCAAATATTCCAATAATATTTCACTTTTCTAGCGTATCTGAAAAACCATCAATGCATTTTGTTACTTTTGCTGGGAAGCATTCTATACGTGAACCATGAGATTTATGAACTAAATAACACATTCAAAACGAAAACAATGAATTTCAAGTGACAGTGCAAATAATAAAAAGAAATCATGTCTTCGCACAGAGAAACTATCTATGGGTGTATTTCTAAAAATTTTATTATGCCATTTAGTCATCATATCAATTGATTTTATGCCCAGAACTGATGTCGAACTGTGGCTAACTATGTTCGTTAGACTGTTTAGCGAAAACAAATTTGTTGGGTTTGATTTTTCTGATAGTTATCTATGAATATGAGAAAACAACAGATCTTATCAAATATGCTAAAGAGAGTGAGAATAAATACATTATTTATGATTAATATACATCAGAGATGTGCACCGCCCGCGCTCTAATGTGAAATCTGACTCATATTTTGACGGTCGCATCGCCGAAAAAAATTTTGAGCGCGGTGATGGCGCGGCCGCGTCCAGATCATATTAGCTGCCAATTTTTTTAAAGTCGCATCTCGAAAAACAAAGTCAGTTTTAATGTCTTCGGACGACATCTGTGAATTTTTTATGCTAAATTAAAAGTCAAAAAAAATAAAGTGGCAACACAGGATAATTATTCTTAGGAGAAACCAAATTTCATTAAATTCTACTCCTAATAGTTCTTAATTGTCTGAACATCGTAGTTATAATACACGTTATAGGCTACGCCTTTATATCTTTTTCCTTTTTCTTTTAAGTCATGTCGTCACACATACTAGATATGTTGTTCGTTGCGAGTGTCTATTTCTCTGAAATAGTATATCGTTCTATTGGGGTGAAGTTTTGCCCGTCTACATTGTCACTCTGACATTTATTCTTCTCTTTGTGTTTCTTCCTTTTTTTTACAGATGTATAGATATATTTGTCCATATATTTTATACCTATAAAAGTCTATTCTAGTATTAATTAATTCACTCTTTCTTTCTTTTTTTATAATATTCATCAGATTTTCTGTCTATATTAACAAGTAAGGGAAAGTATTGATCCTTGTGATTTTCTAGATTCATTGGATCTTATATAATATTCCANTGACAAACTTACGAAATTCAAGTAAATAGTATACTTTATTAATTTTTATACATCAGCAGTGATAAATATCTAGAATGGTATTCATTGAATAAGTTTCAAATTCAAGATCGATTATGAGACATTGTCTAATAAAATATAATTGTTGTTAAACAGTGTTAATACTGAAGAGGTCATCTAAAGAATAGAGTCAGCAAATTTTTTTATAAAATAGTATAAAACAGTCTGAGGTCACTAGCATTGAAGAAAAGTCGATGAATCATGGGGTCGATAGGAGCGTTTTTAATAAAATTGCAGAATTTTAGGGACGGAGGTTCTAACATTTTTAGAGAATCTATGAGCAAAAAAGTAAAACACTGAAACTATGTTGCAGAAAATGAAAATTTTTCAAAATTGGTGGATCACCCACTCGAGACACTCTGGCATGACCCCTACCTGAAATTAAAGAAAAATTATTTTTGTACAATGCTAATCAATTTTTGATTAGATTTTTCCCTTGTTGCAAATTTGAGTTTTCTTTCTCTTCTTGAATTCTTTTATTTCAAGCAATTTTCTTCATGGTAAAAAGTAAATTCTTATTAAATAAACACTTTATACGACCAAATGTGTGGGTTCTTATCTTTACTATTCATCGGCACCTCCAGGTTTTACTTCTCATTTTATATGGACTTTATCCTTTGCTGACAAAGGATCTCGCCATCGTCAAGCAAAAAAAGAGACGCAGTTCATCATTCACTGTTGATATAACTTTGTATGATAAATCCTAATACTATAATAATCTATCGGATATATGAGTACGTTTAATCTCCATTCGTATAGATGAGTATTTTTCTATCAAAATACTTTTGTTCATTTTTTAAAGAAAATTTGATTAAGGATTTATTTTTTTTTCTTTCTGTATGTCAAACATATACATTTGCATAATTCTACTGTAGAGTTAATAAGAATCATGTTTTATTTTAGATACCAAATGATGTTATCATGATTGATCGAACGCATGCTTTATGTTCAAAAGTTTGGCAATTTGTTTTATGTATTTTATTTTCAGATCAAGGATCAAATGAACATACTAATAATACTTTATTGCAATATTTTTCTCAGGATAGTCTTTGGTTAAATCAATATTCATTATTAACAATAAATCCAAATGTAAATATATCAAATAATCGAACAATTAATTTTAAACATCTTCCAGTTTGGCGTTTTACAACTCGACGACGAAAACCAACACATGGTGCTAGTGAATATTATTCCGATATTGAATTAGAACAATCTAATAATACAAATGAACAAGATTGTACATTAAGAAAATCCTTTATACATCGACGTATAACAAATGTTGTTTCAACATCTCAACAAGATCATTTTTATACAAGTGAAACTGATGAAAATAATAATTCTTTAAATTCATATCAGACTGAAATGAATAGCAGTCAAATTTATCAATGTTCAATATGTCTTGAGAAATATTTTAATAATGTTTATATATGTACATTACCATGTCTTCATCATTTTCATCGAAAATGTTTATTTAATTGGCTATATAATAGTGAATATAATACATGTCCACTTTGTCGTTCATCGGTGATGGTTGAATAAAAATTGAACTCCTTTTTTTTTTTGGCTATCTGTAAAAATTGGAGACACTGCCAAAAGTGCAAATAGAAATGATTGAGTTCAAAACGAATATCATACGGACACATTTGGTTACTTTGATTTTTAATTATACAACATCTTTTACAAATAAATGTCAAAGATAACGATAGTTATCTTTAACAATTAAAACTAAGGTAATTATGTGTGTCCGTGTGGTTCGAGACTTTGATGCCTGCTCCAAAATTTATCCATGATTACATTGATATTTATTTGTCAAACATCTTGTATCAGTAAAAATCAAAGTAACCATGGGTATCTGCAGTTTTTATACGTACCATCCTTTTTTCCAGTGATAAATATCGTGTATAACTTTTTTTTTTTGGTCTATTGCTTTCTTTTGGGACATTAATATTCTTGATACTCAACTTTTAGATGTTTTTCTGAATAACAAAATGTGGTCTCACGTTAAAAATCTTAAATATTATATTGGAATAATTATTGAAATCATTCATTCTATTATACAGGCTGTTAGTCATTATATTTTTTCAACAACAGAAAAAAATATTCGAAATGAAATTGTACTTATAACAGGATCTGGAAAAGGTTTAGGTAAAATAAATATTATCAAGTTTTGGTTTTTATTGTCAAATAATCAATTATTTTATTATTTAGGTCAACAAATGGCACTGTTATTTGCTAAACGAGGTGCTATTGTTGTTTTATGTGATATTGATGAAAATGGAAATGCACAAACAGCTGAATTAATAGCAAAAGAATTAGCATTAACAACTAATAATGAAAATCGTGTATTTACATATAAATGTGATATCGGAAACCGCGATGAAGTACATCAACTTGTAGAAAATATTCAGAGAGATGTTGGCGAGATCACGATGTTAATTAATAATGGTTTGTTTGTTTTTATTGAAACTAAAATATTTATATGAATATACTTTTTGTTTTTATTTAAAGCGGCTATTTTATCATCAAAATCTATTTTGGATATGACTGAAGAAGAATATTCACGATGTTTAAATGTTAATCTATTTGCAGCATATTGGGTATATAGTTTCCTTTAGTTTAGATAAATACAATATTTGTAATCATAAGAAAATTTTTGTTTTTGTTTAAATATGAAATGATAATGTCTTATAGTTGACGTAATCGAAATGTTCGATGAATTTGAAAACTTAAGCTTTTTGTATACCATAGATCTTTCTATTTTTTATATGATAAGATGACAGAATTTCTATACATTAGCAAAATCAATCAAAAACATAAACATTTGCAAACAAAGTTCAGTGATAAACAGTTCGATATTTTTTTCGTGTGACACTGTTGTAAAATAGCTCATATATTGACACTAAAGATATAGAATTATATACGTATTTAACGGGTGGTCCAAAATAAAATGGCCACTTTTGTCCTGTGTTTTTTAGGCACTTTCCAGTGGTCCAAGGAGTTGGTTCTAGACTCATTCAATAGAGAATTTTCTGCTCTACAAAACCCATCATTTTCTTTAATTACATATTATTTCATTATTTTAAAAAATGGTGCACAGTAAGCACAGGTAAAAATTGAAACTGCGATTTCGCATCAAAATTTTGGTGACCTTTCGGTTTTTGTGTAGCTTTTCAAGAAATGATGTTGTGATTGAGAGAAGAAGGTACTATAAAATGTTCAGCGGATGGAGTGCTATCATCCAGATTACGGTGATTCTGCGTTTCGTCATCCAAATTGTGAAATCTTCGGAACACAAGTTAATTAACGCTTTCGATCAACATGAGATTTTGAAAAAAACAGTGGAAGTACTATCCAAACGACGCAGTGTAAGTGTGCGATATAGAGGGTTTTGTAGAGTAGAAAATTTTCTACCTTCTGCAGGCAGAACGAAATCTCCGAGCCCTACTGGATATGGACAAAAATAAGTATATGAATGAAATTCATCATTTTAGGACCATCCGCTGTTAGTGACAAATTGTTAGGACAAATTTTATTTCTCAATGCAGATTAATCACATGAAGACGAATGCTTTACGCAATGTACCTGTGATGAATAGGTAACAGAAGCATTATTAAATAATCAATTAGGTCGGGCACAAAAGAAATTATAATCTGTCACTCCCGCCGCCGTTTCAATTTTTATCTGTGCTTAATGTGCACCATTTTTTAACATAATGAAATAATATGTAATTAAAGAAAATGATGGGTTTTTTAGAGCAGAAAATTCTCTATTGAATGAGTCTAGAATCAATTCCTTGGACCACTGGAAAGTGCCTCAAAAACAAAGGACAAAAGTGGCCATTTTATTTTGGGCCACCCGTTATATAGGAGCTCTACGAAATGACGTATATGAACCATTTGATGATTATTTTACTCAATTTGTATAATAACAATAAATTCTCATTTCGATTTCTGAGATCAATTTTATTATTTATTAATTGATATAAGTGCAAATACAACAAAATACCTCGACAAACGATCAAGTTATATAAATCAATACTCTTTCAAACATCATTGAGTTTAAGATTGAATAGATATATAATTAAACTTTTTTTTTCTTTAATCAACCTGAACTATATGTCCTTTGATAATTTACGCATTTTATAGATTAAGAAATGAGATAAATACATATTTTGCTTCCATATTACTCGATTTTTTGTTTTACCTATCTGAATGATAACTATTAAATAATAAAAAATACTTAAGATGTATGTGTATATTTTAGTTAATTCGTCAAATTCTTCCATCAATGATGAAACGTAATCATGGACATATAGTAACAATGCTTGGTACAACAGCTGTATTTGGTCTGGGGAATTTTTCAGATATTTGCACATCTAAATTTGGTCTTACTGGTCTTATGGAAAGTATTGATCATGAATTAACTTTAGGTAAAAGAGACTTCTTTTTTTCTATCAAAATAATATGTTATAATTAATATAGGAGGCTATGATGGTATATATACCACTTCGGCAGTATCTCATTATCTTTCGACAGCTTTATATCAACTGGCTAAAACACGTTTTAATCCATTGGTTCCACCACTTACAATTGACTATGCCGCAAAGAAAATTATGCATGCAATCTTGGTTTGTACTTTCGTAATTAAATTGTTTATGTCTATAAGTATTTTATTTAGATAAATCGAAAATGGGTTTGTGTACCACGTTTCTATTATTTAATACCATTAGTGAAAGGTATATTACCATCTCGTGCTTTTCTCATTCTTCTTAATGCATTCATTAACCCAAAAATATCGATTTATGTTAAACAAAAAGAATCACATGATAAATCAAGTAGACGTGGTTCTTTATCATCACCACTTCATGGCAATCTACCAAATGGTCTTCATCATCATACTCATCGAAAACGTAGTCATGTTAGTACATGTGATTAAATAATATTATTTATATGACTGACGATTGAATGTGTCTGTTTTGTCTGTTTGTGTCCACGTATAGTCTTTCTTTTTGTGTGCAATGCTATTACTATTTTCTGTGATTGGTAGTAATTGATATTAAGAACTGCCACTAAAATACCAGGAAAAAAACAAAACTTCATCGATTATCATTGCGTGAAAATTTTTATTGTAACTTTTTTTGTCTTCTCGAACTTTAAATGATTCATTCATGCTCGTCATGAATTATATATTATACCATCGTAGATGATAAAAATTAATTAAAGTTAATTTTCTAATAGAATGAATGTATTCATGTTTATAGACACAATTGTGAGACTAAACATGGACTTGTCCTTGTGAAAAATGCCTTATTTAGATCAGTGTTATTTGCTGGATTTGCTTCCTGGCAAACGTTTTTAGTGGTCTATCAGACCAAATTTGCTGGTCTATGTACGATTTAATATGAATTTTATTCGTAACAAACGTGAACCATAAAACAACGCCACAAGCTAATAAATTTGACTACCAAATTTCGTTATTTATATCTGATGAGATATCTCTAAGACAACAATGCTATTGTTCAATTGAAATATAAGATTCTTTTCTTCTGTTTTTTCTTATTTCTTGATGGACTACAATTCAAATTGATTATGTGAAACAGTGCTGATATAATAAAAAAGAACTTCAATAATTCAAGTTTCTACTGTATAAAGAATATTTATTTTGATTTTTCTTCTGGTTTAACTTTGATATTTTCTGGATGAACTTGCTCTTGTATAATTTTTATGAAAATAAATAAAATCAATATATGAAACTAGAATTATGATATAATATCTAGACATAGAGTTTAATGGATTTGAAAAATTTAGAAACATCACTTTATCTCGTTTGACTGACAGGCAATCCGAGACAGAACGAGATTGTAGTAGTTTTGTTAAGCAACACATGAATAAAATATATTACAAACCATTTGAATATTTGTTGTTTTTTCAAGATATTGTGACAGTTGAATGAGCTAGACATTATGAAAAAGTAAACATTCGATAAGATAAATACCTAATCGGAGTGATATTATGATTAATATTTTATATTCTCTAGATTTTATATTAATTCTATCACTATTAATTACCAACCATTTGAGTCAAATAGTTTTAAATATTGAAACGTTGTTGACTAAGTTTAGCATTTCGAATAATTAAAAAATAACAGATAATCATAATTGTTGAAATGAAAAATTCCACTCAAATGCGTCGTCTGTATTGTTAAATAATACGTCGTTGACTAGTGTTACGACATATTAACCTATCATCACCAAAAAGGAAGTCTATATTTTATTTGTGAGAAAAAAAAGTCGTACAAAAACCTGTTGTTTTTTAAAAATTAATTGTTTTAATTAAAAGTGTTATTAATTATATTTCTAACGAGTTTTTATGAATGAACGTCAAAAAAATATAAAATCTCTACTATTAATGACAAGAGGAGAAAAGCTGATTTAACTCAGCTGAAAATCAAAATTAACTCATATAAATTGTCTTAACTCAAATAAAACACCTTAACTCACAAAATCATAAATCACCTTTTCCCCCTTGCTTTCAATGCTAACTTTACTAAAAAGCAATCGAGACTTGCTGTAATTCACTAGTGGATTTGCCATTGTATATAATCTTCATATTTTAGTCAAGCTAGCTTAAATATATTGAGACTTAGTTTTCTTTCTATACTCTATGTATATATATATATGTTGAAATAAAACGTGAAATTCACTCAACATCATCAAAGTTCAAGAAAAATAGCAAAAGAACGTTTTCATTTGAGTGGAGTCTGAGTGGAACACTTCGTAAGAATGGTGGAGCTGGAGTGGAGGCGGAAGAGAAATTTTCTAGTCTAGAGCGAGAAATGATTGGACCTACCCATCTCCGATTCCAAATACAATTTGATGGACTCAATCTAATGGTAAAATCAGATTTATGACATCACAAAGGATTCGTGCAAAAATTCAAAAATACTTATTTCTTTCCATGGACCATAAGCAATCCTGGTAGTAATTCCAGCTCCGATTCGCTCAGGAAGCGTTACAGGTTGTTCCTGGAGTGTCTCCAGTAAACGTCGATGTGCTCGATTGAAAGTTAGAATCAGATTTATGACGGCATAAACGATTCATGCGAAAATTCAAACGTATTGGTTTTTTCCATAGCCTATGGGTCACCCTGAGGAGTGATTCCGGCACCGATTGATCCAGAAAGTGTTCCAGGTTGTTCTACCCGTGCTCCAGATAGAACTCCACGTGCTCTATCGAATGGTAAAATCATATTAACGATAGCTTTAACGATAGATTAAGAAGCTGACAAATACCGATTTTGACCAATAACTACAGGCTAATCGGGACAGCAATTTGAGTCCAGATTCGCTTAGGAAGCGTTCCAGCTTCTTCCACTTGTGCTGCGAGTAGTATCCAACAAGTTGTATCTACGAACTGCGAGAAAATCACCTAGAATGTATTTTATGCATAGTGATGCTCGAAACATAACCAGCGTGCCATGTGATCCATGTGCAAAAAAGGCCGTATTTCTCAGCTGTCAAAGTGATGGTCAGAGATATAGTCAATCTTATCACATCATTCAATAGAGCAGGTCCATCTATACCACTAACCCAATTGAGAACACCTGGCACGAATCCTACGCGAATTGATGCTGAAATTACTCAGTTGGCACCCTGTCTAGCAAGGGGAGGAGCGCGTATTTTTGGAGCTTGTATGCGAAATCTGAAAGAAATGACAAATCTGAAATCACCGTTCGATAAAGCACGCCGAGTTCTACTTGGAACGCGGCTGGAACAAGCTGGAACACTCTTTCTGGGCGAATCGGTGCTGGAATTACTCGAATCAGATGCTAACTTCACCTACGTATGAAACTGATTATTTGTTGTGGAATAAGTACAAGTAAAATCATCTGTCAGAATATATATGAAAGTATTTGCCTTTATAGGTTTAGCAAAATAATAATATCATTGATTTAATAAGAATTAATCGTAAGGATTTCATAAATAATCGTGGGTAGGTTTTATCTGGATATTTGAACTTTCCTTTTTTTAAGAAATTACTCGCATTTTTCTAGAAAAACCGTTCATTTGGAAATTCGAATAAAAATTTGTAGGGACAAAATCGCTGATGCTATTTGTTGTGTTTCAGCACGTGTTGTTCACATCTATGGGAGTTTTGATTGTAAACTGTTTCGCAAAAAACGTTGCGCGACTTTTCTTGACCACAGGAGTTTCAGGGGTCTCAGAAAATCAACCCCCTTTCTGAACAGAACAAATGGGAGAGGATCTCCATATAAATAAAACATGCTATGCATACCACTAATAATAGGTCAACAACACTCTTACTCATGTTAGAGTGAATTTCGATTAAATGAATCATACTCAATCACATGAAGATTGTTCATCTGTGTATTTTGAAGGCGTACTGTTTCCTAAACTTAGTATTATCTATTGTCATATGTAGCTATGTAGACTCTTTCCTTTGGAGATGAGGGAACTATGGAGTCTAGCATGTCTTTGGAGTTATTCATAGGAATATATATCTATATACTCCATTTTTTTGGGATGATGGGACTAGCGAATCTTTAAAATTATTCACATAATTATACATGTACATACGCGCATTTCAAAAAAAGTGGTATACATACATATACACTTATATGGATCATTCTAAAGACTTCCTAGATCCCCTCCGAAAAAAGATGAGAGCATTTGCATATATATAGTTATATCAGTAATTCTAAAGATGCCTTGGACCTCCATCTCATTTTACAATGGAGTTTTTTTTCTTTGCTCTAATTTAAGATTGAAATCACTCTCTGCCCTCATTGTATGTGTTGTTCAACAAATACATGTTGATCTCTTAAGTATAAATACTGAAAGAGTCTAATTAATTTTGACGATAAATATTTTATTAAGTTTATTACATGGTTTTAGATGACGAAATTGATTTATCTGATGAACGAACTTGGTAGGAATTTATTATGATTATATTAAGTGAACTATTTTGTATTGTTTTTAGTGATTCATCTATTCACACACTACCAATAATCGTTAAACATGATTAAGTTGACTGAAATTCATTGTGTCTTTTTTAACTTCAAATACATGTGTTATTGATAAAAAAGGGTCACTGATTTTATTCTTCTCCATCGCTTTCTTCTCTTGTTGATTCATTACATTAATCTTTCGTGATAAATCGAGACAAGATTATTCATTAAACTAATTAATCAGGACGAGTATTTATTGATGAACGACAATATTTTATGAAAATATTTGTCGTAAGTTTATTAAAAAAGAATTTTCAAAATCAAATTGATTGTTTTCGTTATGATATAAATATAATCGGCATTATCGCAAATTTGAAATTTATCAATCACAGTAAAATAATATAAATAAAAAGATATTCAATACTAAATAGTTTCAATTCTTTCTTCTTATGCATCATCCTCAACTATTTTCGAGTTTGCCAACATTTTACGAAAAAAAAAGTAAACAAACTCAATCAAAAGTGGCAACAACGTATGATGTATTTAATAATTCATTTAATAAAATGTTTTTATATTTAATCTTAAAATGAGACCTTTTTTTTATACAGACAAATCTTGTGAACGAAACATCAACAACAAATGACTGAAGTGAGTGAAAATCATCATGTCATAAATTGCGTCTTTCATCATCAAATAAAACAAGAATTCAGGTTCAATCTTCATTTGCTTCTATAGTTGAAATTACTTGTTGTCTAACTGAGACTGATGCTAATATTGGAATGACAACTAAAAATGAAGATAATAATTCATTAAATGGCAAAAGAAAAATCAATGAAAGCGAAAATAAAAATGAAGAAAGTGGAAGAAATAAAGGAAATAAATTTTAACAATTCCATTGTTGCTATAGAATATTTTTTGTGTGTATATTTACATCTTTATATTAAGATGATAAAATTATAATTAACAACTATTAATAAAGTTTTTATCAATTAAGTATTGAGTTTCATTCGAAAAAGTTCTTTGAAAAGATATAAATTTGAAAGATAATCTAGAATTATGATACATACACTTTGTAGTGGCAGAATTCTCTTGTGATGGATATGATGAATTTTTTTGTCGCCATTCATTTTCTCTCTTTATTTTCATGAGACAACAAAAGCTATTTTTTGTTGAAACACATTCAAGATACTTCGTAGGAATGATGAGTAATAGAATTTATTACACCTTCATTGTTAAACTTTTTCTTCAGTATAATTAGGTTCGTGCCTAACTTTTGTACTATTTTCCATAAAAAAATTTTAAATCTTTTTTTCAGAAATTTAAATAGTGGAATCTAAAACTATTTTTGGGTAATCCTATGTACTTTAGACTAGTTTATATTTGTCAATACTCTCCTGCATACCTATTGATTATATAAATGAAAAGATATATTCATAAGGAATGTTAATTCAAATCAAAGTTCAACACAATTTACGTAAGTTTTTATTTAAAGAATAGTAAGTGGTATGTAGCGAATTTTGATGGATTTTGTTAAATTCTAAGCGCTATAAATTCCAACAGACTTCAAAGATCTAAAAAAAATCTACCAGATTGCGCCATAGTATGAAAGAATCTTCATCCATGTCGTCTCATCACATTCGCTGCGCTTCACATCCGAGACACTCGGTAAGGTGCACGTGTTGGCACAGACATTCAAACGCACATCGAATGTAACGAGGTGGCATGAGTACTGATTCATAGCAATCTAGAAACACTAACGAGACTCAGTAGAATCTGAGGATTTAGTGTGACTGTTGATGCCGATGTGTGTAAGTGTGCATGTGACTGCTGGTGCGAATCTTTTATTCTTCAACATCCACACTCCTTACTCTACACCTTTCTATTTATTCAAGTTGGGTGTGGGGTGGGAGTATGGGTGCTGAAGAATAGAAAATCCACATTCATCTCCACATCTACGCCAACATCTACACACACTCACACAAACACTCTAATTTGAGTTAGAATTTAAATTAAAGTGTAGGATTATACAAGTTCTATTGATGCTCTTCAGTTGGATAAAAGAATATGAATAGTAACGATACATTAATCATCAATATTCATTGATGATTGTAGCTTTGCATATCACTACTCTATAGTATGTTTGGCATTGAAAGATAAATGACAAAGAAACAGAGAAGAGATTGTTTGATAATTATATTATCACATAGGCTACAAAAATATGTATCTAAAATGTCACTGTATAGCACAGTATCGTGAAGTTTTCAACTGAATTTCGATCAGTATTTGAACGGATAGGATTTACAATGATCGATAAATTGTTGTTTTTCAAATAATTCCAAAAGAAATGCACAAATAATGATGGAAATTAGTATATTGATGTATTTTCTATTAGAATGTTTAAGAATGTGTCAAATATGCTTTTCTAAATTGTATACAAGAAAAAAACTAGAAAAGTTATAGATAGTGACGAACAACATGCAATCAAATTTTTTCAAGAAAAAAGAAGAATAACAGTACTCAATATATAATTAATGTCTATTGAAAACGAGCAAAATATTAAATTTCTTTTTTACATTTATGAGCGTCAGATTCAAGTAAAATACCATCACGCTTACAGTGCATAAATGTTCCCTCAAAAATTGTTTTTAAGTAATATAATTTTCAGTAGAATAGTTTTTAGAAGTTCTACGACAAAATCAATTGTATAGTAAATCACTGATCTTCAGTAAGCAAAAAGCAACAGATGCTAAGCAGAATGAACATCTAGTCAAAAGAAAACATAAATAAATCAAGAACGCTAATTCTTGATGTCGTTTCCATTGATGAAACAGTTCAATGATGATTAACAAAAATATCAATAACATTATATGATTGCCATCAACGAAAATATCTTGAAAAAATCTTCAACTGACAGTCCAGCAAAACAAGAATCTTAAAAAGTAACGATAAGAATATCAGTTAATATATAAGTTTGGACAAATGAAACTTATGATATAAAAATAACACTACAACGAAAATTTGTTCTATTTAAAAAAAAAGATTACGGATGACTTGCGAATGAACCAAGAAATACATTGGTTTGAAAAAAGACGAATTGCGAAATAATGATGTATGATGAATTTTATGAGTCAAATCTCGAGGCGTCTTTCTTGCTTTTTTATTTAATAGAATATAATATATACACATTGAACGATATAGAAAATTTATTCTTCAGTAATTTATTGCTTCCTTTTTTATATCTTTATTTTATACAGCAGATAAGAAAAAAATGAAATAGATATAATTTGTATTATTTCGTTGGTTCTCTTATCAAATTATATTTTATTACATATGTAATGTAATTAGAAACGATATACTAGAAACAAAAAATAAAAATTCTATTTGTTATAATAGAAAAAAAACAAGGGATTGATTTGAAATGAATAATTCTGCATGAACGTAGGCGACGAGCTTAAGTTTCTTTTATGATGAATATGTTGCGTGCTATAAAAACTGGAAAAAGAAATTGGAGACATCTAATCAAAATAACATACAATGTATTCACTAGTTTAGTGTTACTTTATGTTTGATTTTTATCGCTTACGTACTATTAAAAAGTTTACTATACTATTTACTCGTTAGAAAATCTTTGGTTTCTCGTCTTGAAAATTTATTTATACACAATTTTTGGAATTTTTTTTTATTAGTGAGTTAAAAGCAATGCCATTAAAACCTGTTTTACCTGCTGAATATACTGAGGACGGAACACCAATCAAGCGTGGAGTGTAAGCCGTTTTATTTCAATATGTTATAATTGGAATAATTCTTTTCTATAGATTACGTCGATTAAATCCAATCATTTTCTTGAGTATTTGTTGCACAATGTTGATTCTAATTATTATTGCAGCATTGTTTCTTTTGACATTTCTACCAATATTTGCAACAGCTAAAGGAAATCAAACAAAATATCAAGGCATATTTTATTAAAAATAAACAAAAAAAAAGTGTAATTTAACTTTTCTTTCTATTTTATAAAGTTCAAAGTGATGTTCTTACTCTGGTGTATAATCTACCAGATCGATTATCTATTTTACCAATGAATTTGACATATGTAACGGACGATTTAGAATCAGACAAGAGATGGATTCTTCAAAATCTAGTCTTTATACTTATATTCAATAAATAAACATAAATATTCTTGTTTTTTTAGCTTCAAGATGAACTTAATAATAAGAAACTAACAAGAAAAACGAGTATCGTTGTAATGGAAGCTTTTATTACCTCTCAAAGTCCATCGCCAAGCAGTTCATTAGTAAAAAAAAACGATATTAAGCGGTATTTCATACTTTCCAATTTTTGTTTCTTTAACAGGAAGATTTGTCTGCTCCACTTGACAGTTTTAATAATACAGTTATTATTTTAACTCAATCAGATAGTAATACAAAAAGTAATTCTACACCACCACAGTTAATAATTTCAGTGATGCTTCGTTATGCACTGGAATGTGCTAGAAGATGTCAAAATAATATGAAAGAATCAATTTTTTCAAAAATATTTCATCGTTTACAATTACCAATGGATACTTGTAAGTGATACAAAAATTTCGATATCATATTCATTTATTATCTTCTTAATAGTTCGAACATTATTCATAGACGAAATGGACACTTCAATAAGTAAATCTCTTTCAAGTAACAATACAAAAATTAATAGAATATCTATTCTACATCTAGTTTGATTTCATCATAGGTTATACACGGTCATATGCCGAATTAAAAACACTTATACCTTGTATTGTAAACATTCCTTCGTCCATAGCAGCACCATCAATAGTTATGGCTATCAGTTATGAAGCTGAATCGTCATTGAATACATTTATTTCGACAACAATTCACCCATGCTCAGTTTGTTCTGGCACACAAAACGTTGATAATATTGGTTTTAATAATGAACTTATTTTTAAACAAATTATTAGTCAACATGGGGGTTCAACAATAGTTATTATTTATTATATAACTGATCGTATAAGATCTGCTGAGATAATGGTAAATGATTTACATCCTTCAATTAATGTTACATTTCCAATGATGTTGCCCAATCAAAATATTTCTTCATTACCTATTACACTTAATCTATGTCAAGGATTTAATTCAATTCGTATTTATAATCCAAGTGGCTATACACCGGCTGTCGACCGAATTGTTGTTTATTAAATCAACGCTCGATTTAATAGACTTGAAGAAAATCTCAATATTATTTGTATCATAATAAGAACTAAGAAAACATTTCTCTGTAGATCTATGTTAACCCTTTACTCCTTGTTGAGTCATGTGTGACCTATTCATAGAAATGATCTATTTGAAATAATAAAACATCGGATTGTGACGGTTTTCGAATATTATTTAGTCTTCAATAACCTGTAAATTTGTAAATCTGATTTCAATCTGAAAATAGCTGCCTTTGCAATTGTCTAACCACATGCTATCCCACCGATATGAATCATTTTTTCAAAAAATAATCCACGATAAGTAGGTTTCCAGCTTGATACAGATAAAATAACAGCATAACTTCGAAAAAACATAAGAAGGAATCAAATCAATAATCCATTCAATTTTTATGTAACTTAGAACGAAAAGGTTATGTTGACCCATTCTACTTTTCCATAGAGGAATGACTTTGTCCGAACTTAACTATAATGATGTCATAATTAGAACATGTTTAAGCTATTCGCGTGGTTCACTTAGCATAAACTATTGTGAATGAGTGCCACATGGTAAAAAGTTGAATCAAAATAGAAAACGTAGATTAAACTTGTAATAATCAATACGTATATGAGACTTCTATTCAAATGTAGTTTGAATTTCAAGACTAAAAAACATTATCTGATTTAAATAATAGTCATAATCTAAATTTATCGAGCTGATTATCAAATTACTCTTTTAAGCTAAAGATCTTTATATCGTTTGAAACAAAAAGTTATGTGAAAAAAAACAATCAAGCGTACAGTGATTCTAAATGTACAATAGTACTGTTTCTTTTTATTTTAACTAACTTAAGTCGAAATCGACAAAAATTCAACTCACTATACACAATCGAATAAGTTGTTCTTTCAAAAGTCTTATGAAGACTGTATCGCAACGTATTTCTATTTATTTCTGACCAGAAAGCAGAACTATGGGCGATAATACGCGACATCTTTCGTCATTCTTGGACCCAATACGAAAGTAAATACAGAGCTGTATATTTTATATTGATTACTATTTACTTTTTCCTTGATGTAGTTTTGTTCCATCAACTTTCAGAACAGTTAAATATTTAGAAATTTCATAAAAAACATGATGGATTACAGCGATTTAGAAGAAGATACTCTGTATGTTTGTAATAAAATAGAATTTCTTCATTTATTTAACTCACTGTATATTCTAGTGGTATGACATTAACATCGGGAACGTGTACTTTGAAAAAAGATACTCAAAATTTAGTTGGAATTAGTATTGGTGGTGGAGCTCCACTTTGTCCTTGTTTATATATAGTTCAAATATTTGATAATACAGCTGCATCAAAAGATGGTTCTTTAGCTGCAGGTAAAATGGTTAATTAGTCTAGTCAAGAATTCTTAATTATTTGCTGGAATAGGCGATGAAATCGTTTCAGTTAATGGAAAATCAGTAAAAGGACGAACAAAAGTTGAAGTAGCTAAACTAATACAAGCGTCTAAAGTAAATATTTTGTTTTATTCTCAATTGAATTTTACTCAGTTTTGATAGTCGGAAGTAACAATACATTATAATAAATTACATGCACAACCAAAAGAAGGCAAAACATTAGATATTGGTTTGTTAAAAATAATATGATTAAAATATTGATCAATATTTTTCATTTATTTAGTTCTTAAAAAAATGAAACATCGTATTGTTGAATCCATGAGTTCAACAACAGCTGATGCACTTGGTCTTAGTCGTGCTATTCTATGCAATGGTAATAAAGAAAATCAAAACTTTGTATATATATACAAGTCTATTCATTTTTTGTTTAGATGGTCTTATTAAAAAATTAGATGAATTGGAGCGTACATCAGAATTATATCGTGGTCTAATTGAACATACACGTTCTGTGCTTAAAGCTATTTTTGAATTAGCTCATACACATCGTAATTTTGGTGATGCCTTTGCTAATATTGGTGCACGTGAACCTCAATTCAAAGCATCAGAAGCTTTTACGAAATTTGGTGAAGCTCATCGACAAATTGATCGACATGCTATTACATTACTTCGAACTGTTAAACCAGTATGTATTAGAAAACAAAACTAAGTTTTCTTTTACCATGTATTCTATTTCAGATGATTGCCGATTTGAATACATATTTAACAAAAGCTATTCCTGATACAAAATTAACTATTGAAAAATATGCTGATGCCAAGTTTGAATATTTGGTAGGATTTTATATCGATCGAAAAGTAGAAACACTCCGGCCATCTCACAAGTTAAATCTTCACATTTTCTACTAAAGCGAATTTCTGGGATATTAGAAAAATCCTTAAAAACCATTCGCATTGTTATCTCTTCCTTTTGTAGTTATGATCAATATAGATAAGAGTTATAAGGATGTTTCAAGACTCATAAGACTTATCCATCGAAAAAACAATTTTACTGGCATCTCACCATCTGTTTGTTTTTGTTAACTACCTGATTATTACTACGGAGTAATAAACCGAAGTCGTAATTTGAGAAAAGTTCGAGCGATTTCCTTGTGAGCAAAAAGAAAACGAAATATTGAAGAATTTTATTATGTATGTAGTCTTATTGCTTGAAAGTGAAAGAAATGGACGATGAAGAATGTAGCTATGCAGCACTTCAAGAACCACTTTATCGTGTTGAAACAGGCAATTATGAATATCGGTATTTATTTAATTTATTGTTTTCTTATTGAAGATAAGGACTTGATACTTTTGTCTAGATTAATTCTTCGATGTCGCCAATTAGCTCGTGAACGTTTTGCTAAAATGCGTGCAGATGTACTTGTTAAATTAGAATTGCTTGATCAAAAACATGGTTTGTTGTTGTTGTTGTTATTAAAGATATTTTCTTTATGTTTATTTCTTGTCTTTATTTTTATAATAGTACAAGATATAGTTTTTCAATTGCATCGTTTTATTACTGCTTTGGATAAATATCATAAAGATTGTAACGATGTAATGAAAGAAGCTGATATATTTCCAATTGAAGTTGATCTTACATTGCCAACACTTCGTGGACTAGAAGGTGATGATACTGATGATATTGATAATGAGAATGATGAAGCAAATGGTAATGATCTATTCAATGATGATCAACAAGAGAGTGCTTCTAATCAACAAAAACCAGTAGAAGATGTTGATCTGTTAAATATTGGTCAATAATCAATATAACAGTGCAATCTCAAGATCTTTTCTTTATTCTTTATTTCTATTCCATGTTTATTATTATATTTCATTAAGAAAAAAGTCGATATTATTTTTATCATGTTTTAATGTACCATTCTTTCTAATCGACTATTTTGTTTCTTTTTTTTGTTGTTTTTGTGTTGTTTAATATAAACTATATGGTATGAAATTGGGACGAATATTTATTTCGTGAATATGAATAAAACATCTGTACAAATAATTTCTAACATAAAAATAATGATATTCAAATAAGTCTGCTTAGTATTTTGTCTAATATTTACTAGTTTCAAATTCTAATAAATATTAAAAAACACTTTTTTTAAAGTATATTCTTATAGTTATGGATAATAATTATGAGAGATAAAATTTAAAAAAAGACTGAAATGCTTAAGTTATTGTATTTAATTAAACATCACAAATAGCAATTGTTAATTGATGACAGTTCGACTTATGAAGAATAGGAGACGAAACGAATTGTTGTCGAAAAGAAGAATACATAAAACTGTCTTTTTTCTGAATTTTTAAATTTATAGGGTCCTTTCATAATTTTCTTTCTTTTTGATAGAATTCATTTAATTGCAAAATATCATAATATATCAGATTATAATGGATGTTTCAAGAAAAAAAAGAGCTTAGGATTCTGCTAATAATATTGTTAGCTTTCAAGTTTTATATTGAAGGACTTCATGTTCGATTCTAGAGAAAACTGTGTAAAAGATAAACGTGTCCAAATTCCGTGAATTCTGAACTCATGGAACTCTCAAAATTGAAACTTAACTCACGAAAACTACAAAGCTCAAAGAAATCTCGGAACTTAAGCAACTCCAACAATTGAAGTAATCCTAAGAACTCAAGATTTTCTTAAAATTGAGATAAAAGATCAACTCTAGCGTTTGAAATAAAAACTTGTATCATCACGTTTTTCTTATCCAAAAATTTTAAACAACTGTAGTGGTGTTTTGAATCCAAAAATTCGAGGTACCAGAAATGCCATGTGAGATTATTAATATGCGTTTCTATCTTTTTCGTAGATATTCAAATATAGATGTAGCTGTGAATATAAAGAGAACCGAAACCGAAACATAAACTTACACTCTTTCGAGAGTTCCGTGGATGAAGTCACACTTTTGAGAATTTCAGGAGTTCAAAATTCATGAAATCCAGCCACTACTGAAAATTTTTTATCTAGTATAGATATTCCTGAAGTTTTCAAGTACGAAATGCTATCCATCAAAAGTTCAAGAAATTAAGCTTTACATTTTTCATATTTCTTTGACAATACAGATATATTTAAATTTAAAGAATTTTTTTTTCAAACAGTTTTGAGAATCTAGACACAATACTTTTTATCTACTAGCGATATTAACGAGACAGTTAATTGTGCAAAATAATAAATAATAAAAATCTGTTATTGGTCATTTTGAAAAATATCTTTTCAATTAAGTTTTGAAAGATACTGAATGCTGATGTAAAACTAAGGAGTTTTATTATTGGAGAAAAAAAGGAACAAATAAAATAAATAAAACGAAAACAACAACTAATTGTTCATTTGTACATTTCAAATGATTTACGAATTTTTCTTGGTAAATCAGAATACAAGAAATTGAACATGTGACAATAACAGTATCTAGTATAATTGATGCACGTGAAATACCAAAATGAAGTTTTCAATGAACTACATTATACTTCTTTATCCATTATCATTTGATTATATATTTCTTTTTTATTATCATGATAAATTCAGTGATGATTGCTATTGGCAAGTTTTGTTTTTAAACTTTTCGAGGGTAAAATTGTATTGATTACGTTACTGTTTTCAAAAATATATTATCTTTTCTTCTTATGCTACTTTTAAGTAACTTTCATAGTTTAATTTTATCATATTTCATATTGAATAAACCTACAATGAAATAAATTCACAAGTATTTTTATCGACATCAAAGTGAAACTTTTTTCGTTAATTTGAGAACAGTATAGAATTATGAAAGTAAAGAAATGACGACAATGCTCACATTACTATGTATTTTGGAAATAAGAAATGTGGTCTATTTTATAGAATTATTTTAAATACAGTAATTCTTTGTGTTAGAATCCTTTCAGAAAAAAATATTCTAAGTTTGTCTTGTTTTCTTGTTCTAAAATTTGATTGGAAAACTTATAGATTTTAATTTTATTGATTTTTGTGTAAATATATAACCTAAGTAGGTCATGCATTATCAACTATAGTCAATTGGTGAAAATACTTTTAACCAATGTTTATGATTTGCTATATAATGAAATCGTTTTCATGCATATCAATCTGAAGATCATTCAAGGTAGTAATGCACATATACTAGAAGTTTTATCCTTCAAGATAGAAGAATTTCTAGAGACTGAGAAGAGTTCTCGAATTCTTATCAATTTTTTCCATTTCTTTCAACTAATCAATTAAAATGTAGCTAGTTTATAGTATTCCCAGCATCCGTGAAAGTGGGGAGTGTAGGGGGTGTACACCCCTCCAATAATTGAAAATTATTCATTGTTAGCCAGCAAAATTCATAAAGTTTTTGGAATTTTCTGCTAGAAAATTCTGAAAAGATGTTAAAACTTTTCGTTTCGCAAAAAGCTAACCAAGTGAGCATACTCGCCCCAAAAATATCCGTGATTTTTCAGCTTTTATGGCAAGTTGTACTGCTGTCTTCCTTTTGAAGAGCTTCATTTTCGAGTAATCGTTACGAGTGTAGCCGCCTTTGGCGGCAAGATTGCTAAAAGTTATTATAGCACTTTTTCCTTTCAAACAACATAAGGAAATGAAGAGTTTTTCATGAGTCTGAAAAAAGTAACAATGGTGTAACCGCAGTTATCTTAGAAAAACTTCCTACTTTAGCCCATGATTCGATGGTATGAAAGCATCTAGAGATACTTCAATTTGCTCAATATTTTAGTTTATTTTAATTTAATTTAATTTTTATTTATCTTAATTTAATTTATTTTTATTTATTTTATTTTAATTAATTTAATGTAATTTTAATTTAATTATAATTTATTTTATTTTATTTTATTTTATATTTATTATTTTTTTATTTGTCCCTGCTTCACTTGAATCACAGCGCCCTCATACACACACAATACACTGGTGTAAATTACACCAATCAGTGTACAGATGTGTTCCAATGAAGTTTATTGTATTCTATTTTATTTTCTTTTAGATTGGATTATGGTAAGGTTCCATCAACAGTGAGTAAAAACTAATTTAAATTATTTTTATTTAATTTAATCTATTTATATTTTATGATTTTATTTTTATATTGTTGTCATTTCTTTTTATTTTATAGTAATTTATCCTTTTTATTTTTATCTTTTTGTAATTCATTTTTTTTTTAATAAAAGTTAAAATAAACCAAATTTAACCTCTTATTTTAGATCCAATAGCATGTGAGAAAGGGAGCGTGCGGGGGGGAGGGGGGTGATATAGGATCTAGTATTCAGCTGTAAATTCAACAGATTTGCATGAGATTTCGTGTGTATCCAACGTTTTCCGACTGTCAGAAATCGACAGAATCGATATCTGACAACTTCCTATATCTTCTGATAGAAATCCGAGTTTCGGATTCCTCGTCCTGGGTATCTCTAAATTGAAAAACAACAAGAAAATTCTTACATTTTGCTAGTGTGTATTCTATAAATAAAAATTATAATATAATTTTTTTCCCATATTTCATATATATAAGTAATTTTTTTGTTCGTTTTAGATGCATTCATCAACGTTTTTTCGTGATAGTTTAAAGGTATATAATATATTATGACTTGCTCTTCATGTAAGACATGAATAGTTTTTCTTTCTAGACTTCACCGTTTGTCTCATTGATGAGCAAGCGTACGTTTGATGAACCGTAAGTTATCTTGCATAAACAAAAGATAAGAAATAATATAAACAATTATTTATTTGATAGGAAATCTCCACCAAGTCCTTTATCACCTGGACAACAAAAACGTGTTCGTTTTCTTGTTGATAATAATAACGATCTAACGAGTATGATTTTTTGTAGACAATTTAAATAAATCATAGTATGTTTTCTATTGTAGTTGATGAACATCAATCATCAATTTTATTTCGGCAAGGAAATATTGAACGTACTGGTACTATTAGTGGATTTGATGAAATGGAAAACAGTCGTCGAATAACATCGAACTTACTCTTCGGTAATACTAGTTCTTCGTATGATTTTGGATTAATGACACAAACTGGTGGTATTGACCAATCGATAGATAATGCTAATGTTTCAAATGATAACTTTACTTTTATTCAGGCAACTCAACGAACAAAGTAAGAGCTTTAGAAATTTAGAAGAAGCAGTCAATGTGAAAGATCTATTTTTTCTTCGAAATGCTCTCATGATATTTTTCTACTATTCTGCGATAAATCGATCGCAGATCTTAAATTTTATTAAAATTATGCCGATTTTATTTTTATTTTTGTTTTTATTTAATGCGTAGTCTTGCTAATGAAAGTGGAAATGATGGGACTTGGTTGACCGTATTTGGCTATCGTACGAATGCCGATGCTCGAACATTGATCGACGAATTCAGTCGTTTTGGCATAATAGAAAAATATGTGGTATGAACAGTTTGTCTCTGTTTCATTGACTATTTATCTATTCAGATCATTGATACATCGAATAAATTTCATGTTAAATTTGCAACTCGTCTTCAAGCTCAACGTGCTCTAAGAAAACATGGTCATGTTTTTGGTCAAATAATGATTGGAGTACGATATTGCACTGATGAAGTAAATTATTTGTTCTTTTACTATATAATACTATAAAATCCCATTTAGGATATTATTGGACTTAAACCACAAAGTAATGTTAATGTTTATCTTGAAAATCCCTTTCTGGTACGAAATCGACATCGTCTAGGCATTTTACCAGTATGAAAGAATGAAAATTTTTATTTTATACTTTAATTTGATTTGTATCTATTATTTTTGTTTCTAGTCTGCACCACTAACAGTTCAAAATTGATTTCACTTCTTATTTGTATATATTATTGTCAATCATCAATAGAGCTTATATCAATTCTCAACTTCATTATTTTTTTTTCGGTTATGTTTGCCTATTATTCATTTGCTCAGATAGTACAGTTCTTATTTTCTTATTTGTTTGCTAATTTTTGTTCTTATTTCATTCTTAATTGAAATGGTATCATCAATAAAATAAATCCTATAATATCTAAATATCTAACAAACAAGTTTCTGTTTTCATTTTGATCGAATAAGTCTAACTATTACTCATTTTTTTCACCTGTAAATCATATGATTTTTTTGAACATGATAGCAACAATAAATATTAAAATAAATCTAAAACAAGCTAATACTAGCACCTGTTAGATGAAAATTCGAGAAACTATTCTTTTCAATGTCACTTCCTCAAATAACAAATATATAGCGTCACTATTAGTAGAATATGCGATGACAAATACAATCCACATATCATATCGAAATAACCATATTTTCAACAGGCTTAATTAATCGTTTGAACAATCACTGATTTACTTAACGATTTCTCTCAAACAATAATTGTCAAATCTTCAACTAATGTTTTCATATAGTACTTACTAGAATCTTGATAAACAACCTATACGATATGAAAAGTTCCAAGTACCAAAAGGCGCCATATATGGACTGCATGAAAATTCCATCCAATGTGTGATATGATCAAAGAAATCGTTACCACATTTCCTATACTGATTTAGTTATGGTCTTCTTTCAATCATTTCATATTTCAAAAGTTGAATTCAACCAGTTGGGCAATCGTATCACATATAATCGTATTCGAGGTGTTATAATAACATGAGCTAATCCAACAAGAGATAGTCAACTACATACGAACGATATAAGCTTATTTTTATAAACCATTAAGCTTAATTTCGTAACAAGCTCAACAATTTGTATTCATTTTCCCAAAATCTATAAGAAAATGTTGTTAACTCTACTAACGTAGAGAACTCTACTCCGGAAAGTAATTCTATTTGACACAATGAACTCTGCTCTCTCTGATTCTTCCACTGAGCATTATATTAACTTTCTCTACCTTCGATATTAAAGAAACAGCTATTTTACACAACTAAATTCTATTTGCTTCACAATTTCTCAACATTGACAATATGTTTCTCATCAAGACTATCCAATTAACTATTTACGTCCTCTTCGTAGGCATATGCCTTGCCGCTACACGCTTTCTAATTTAGATGCAACATATTTTTTTCAAGTTTGATTTTAATTTATTGTTTAAATATGTTTTTAGAAAACAAGGAAAAAATGTTAATGGTTAAATATAAGATTTTGTACAGTTTCTGTTTCACTAGATGTTTTCATCGACTTAAACAAGTGGATAGCTGGCCATTGTTGCAATACCACATTGATTTTTCTTGTTGCGAGTCATCCAGATGTAACCTTTTTGACCCCATGATGTTCCCCAGGAATTTTTAACAATATAGTATTGTTTTGAACTTGCTGTATCATAACCAACAGCTAAAACACCATGATCAAGTTCTGTTGATGAACAATCTGGTTCATTGTAAACACCTGATTTGTAGAATTGAAATGAATCTTGTGAAGCATCAATAGCAACTGAAACTGGACCAACAGTAGCAATAGCAGTTTGAAGATCAGTTTCGTTCATTGATTTAATATCAACGAAACCCTATACAAAAAGATAAATATTCATTGTCGATTATTGAAAACTGTTAGACAAATAAAATAAAATACTTACAGTATCAGTAGCACCAACATCTGCTTTTTTGAATCGGCATTTACCATCACGAGCTTCATATGGATAACTATCTTCGGTATCAATACCTTTGTTAGCTTTGATGTATTGAAAAGCTTGATCCATTAAACCACCATCACATCCCATATTACCGAATTTGCCTGAGCAATCAACCAAGTTTTGTTCAGAAAGTGAAACAAGACTTTTTGTTTGAGCAAAGTGTTGACCTTCAAGTGAACCGGTAGCTGAGAAAGCCCAACATGATCCACATTGTCCTTGATCTTTAACTGGTGTTACATAACCTTGTTTACGCCAATCTATACAAAACATTTTTATGATGACAGTTTATGCATTTTCAAAGAAATCAATGAAAGAAAAACATACCAACAGCATCTGGAATAGCAACATTTGATGGAGCTAAGAATGTATGACGATCGAATTCAGTTGTTTCAGTTTTAGCTGACATTTTGAATCCATTCATTTGTTTTTTGAATTCTTCATGAGTCTAGGTAAACAAACAATACACAGTATGATACTTCATGGTGTAAACACAAGGGAAACACGACAGACTTTTTAGTTGAAGGTAATTTACACTACTTAAACGCACTTCGAGCTACTTTAAAGTACTTTTCTGTAATTTTAAATTACACTTTTGCAATTTTAAAGTGCTTTTCACAGTACTCTCATACAATTTCAAAGTACTTTGACGTACTTTAAGTCTGCTGTTTCCCTCTTGTGTAAATAAGATATATCTTACCATATCACCGAATCGATTCATTCCTAAAGTGTATGTGTGCATGCCTAAATCAGCTTCAAGATTGTGTTTTTGGATTTTAGCAACGTTAGCTTCCCAAATGTTTCGACTATATTACGGAGAGAAAGATCGTAATTTTTCTAAATGATTACAAAGTTGAAATATAGATTAACATACCGGTTAGCTTCTTCTTCGACGGAGTTGTATTGTTTTTCATGAACACGTTTGAATAGAGCCCAATCATCATTGAGTTGTTCATCGAGTACAGGTACACAATAAGCACCAACAAAGAGGACACAAAGAGCGATGACTACTTTCATAGCTGTTGTTTGTAATAATGGTATTCTTGTTTGTTGACGAAATACGACATGGTAGAAATGAAGCAATTGCATGGATATATATAGGTGTTATAAGTTTTGCCTGGTCATGATACTTTGCAAAGATAAAGTTTAAATTTGCTATATCACTTGAGAAGCACATAATGATTAGACTTACGTAGCATGATATGAAAAGAGAAGGAATCTCAGTTATCTTTCGAATAGTGTTTCTCATTCAGCTGTTAAAAGGATAAGTGATGGTAAAGAGAACAGGTGCCTAGGTGGACTTTTTTTGTGTCATGTGATGTATCAAGGTCGTATCTTATCTCATTCCAGGTTCTTTCCTACGAACAATTCAAGAGATCTATTGCGGCATTTTAGCCACTGTTGAAGCTGTGTTAGTTGAATATGAAGAGGTGGAAAATAAATCCAGTTCACGAGTGTAATATAGCAATAGTTGTAAAATGTCACGATGGGTATAATCGTTTTTGAGGAAAAGTCTGTGTAAAGTAGCCTTCTGTCAGAAAAGAAATGTTTACCGCATAAAGCCATGAAGCAATTCGAAATTTGATTCGGATATAATCTTCAGGCAAGACTACTTAGGACAATTTTCGAAAAAATAAGTCGCCTATGCTTTAATCTGACTTTAATTTTATGTAGACGTTGCAGCCAAAATACTAATAGCACCATTATTGCGTGACAGGGGAATTCGATATGATCACATTCAAACACTATTCCACATATATTGTGTTGATCAAAAAAAACAAAGTTCAAGTTTTGATATACAGTGTTGGAATATTTTATGATTTTTCCAATTAAATATGAAATAATTATTAATAATTTTCTTGTAGTTTCTTTAGCTTTAACGGAAAGAATCAGATGCAAAAGTGGCACGATTTTTTTTTAAATTTATTAACTAGACAATTCTATTTGGAATAGGATAGCTGTGAAAAGTCAATAATTTAAAACGTGTTTCATTGGTTGTTTTGTTTTACAAGAGTTTGTAACTACTATCATCGTTTCTTTGTTTGCTAATGAGACTATCATTGTTTGAATAAGTGATATTATATTACGAATAGTTTATGTTCTATTATCTTACTAGGGGTGTGCGCAATTTAGTGAGAAGAAAAGAACGAACCTTCTCACATTGTCGGTATCTATTTCGTCATAAAGAAGTTAAAAGTCATTGGTTTCTTGATACAGTCGAAATTTGATTAAGAAATACTGTAGCAAGTTCCAGTCGATTGTAAATAGACAAAATAAAAAAATCTTGTTTAATTTTAGTTAAATTTTACGTGATTATAGATTGAAAAACTTAATATTTATGGTAGTTCCTCCATGAAATTGTTGTTTAGTATTATGTTACTGAATATTTATTTGAATTGTGCAAAGAGCAAAGATCACCTCGTTTTGATTCTATCATATTCTGTACTATGCGGTTATTATTAACTATAAAAAATGAAGTTAGTTTACCATGTACTTATTTCTATCGTTTTATTCAAAAATGAATAAAACATTCCATCAAGCTATTTACTAAGACATACTTGATTCAATGCAATATGATTTCTTTCCGCTAAATAACACACGTTAGCACATTTTTGTGCAACAAGACATTTCAGCTTCAAAACTTGTATACAATTAAATTTTGATGGACAACGCTATCTGTGCTACTGATATTATTTGCTTTCTAAGAAAAACGAACTGTTTTTTGAAAAAATGAAAAATTCAACAAGAATAATCATAGCAGATAAAAGTGTCGTATAATAATGTATGCAGAAAAAACTTGTAGGAGCTCATATTCTTGCCTATATTTGTATAAGGAACGAGGACAATCTGTATAGCCAACCTTGAGAGGAAATTCAAGCCCTTTTATAAATGAATCTTAACCATTTGTATGTAGAAAGGCTGAACCCTTTCTGCCAGTCTGGTTATGCGAATAGCGTTGTCATCATTAGATTGATTTGCCTAGGAGTAACACATCTCAGAAAGATAAAGTCTGTGCGAAAGGTCTTGGATTTAGAAAAGATATGTATTTCTAATGAAACAAAGCAGATGTCGCTATTCCCAGTTTTATCAAGTTAGAATAAATATATCTCTTAAGATATTTTCTTTTAAGTACTTTCAAACTTTGTCGTCTCGAACAGGCCATTGCTAATACAAAAAAAAAACAAGTTATAAAATATTTCAAATCCATATGATTTGATATACCAATACGATAAGTCGGCTTGCTCTGTGTTAATCGAAGGTATAAGCTATGGAAGATGAAGACTAACAGTCTTCTGGATGAGTCGACTTGTTCAAAGGGCCGTTAAAATCTGCATCTTCTATAGGTTACAACTTTAGCTATCATAGGATAAGCTGACTTGTCTTGTTGTAATATAAATTCGATTGTAGAGAAGTATTTTTTCACGAACTGTTATATATTTTACCATTCAACGTCACGTTTTTGGCGAGCAATGGTCTGTGCAGGTGACAAAAATTAAGAAATTTGTAAGAACAAAATATTATAAACAACAAACTGCTTCAACTCAGTATATGATGGATTCAACATTTATAAAGTTTTGTGGGAAAACGCTGAATTTCATTATCAGAATCGACTCATTTATCTTTTTTTTGGATCTTAAAAAATATTATTCGAGTGCAAAATA
This sequence comes from Rotaria sp. Silwood2, assembly GCA_905329745.1. Classification (NCBI taxonomy): domain Eukaryota; kingdom Metazoa; phylum Rotifera; class Eurotatoria; order Philodinida; family Philodinidae; genus Rotaria; species Rotaria sp. Silwood2. The sequence continues at coordinate 3,785,343 of CAJNSZ010000001.1, read as the reverse complement.
GTTTATTTATGAAAAACAGTTATTAAATGAGTTCGAGCTGTTCGAATGATTAGTGATGCCAACAGTGTCGCGCAAATTATTATTACTTTAACGTAAAACGTAAGAAACAGAATCACAGTTTATACATTCAAGTAAGTAAACCGTTACAATGATTCATAGAGTTACAAAATAACAAAAACAAATAGTAAGAAATAAAATCTGCGTTTTAAGCTTATGTGGTTTAATTGAACGTGCGATTAAACTTATCGTTGACGCAATCTTAAACATAACATTGACAAACTTGAAAACAAATAGCCTATTCAATGAATAAAAAACGGCTGTATATATAATCACTAAAATATTGTTTTTCATCTTACTTACGTATAGAATATTTGGGATTTTATAAAGATATGCTATCAAATATTCATAGTACATATAATCTTGTTATTGATCTTTCTTGGCTTACAGATATTGTTAGAAGTTTTAAAGCAGACCCTGTTACATTTCCACTAGGCAAAAATGTTTACGATAATAAAATAAAAGCAGATGGTAATCAAATCTCTCGCTTTGCGGTTAATGTAGTGAGCCGTCACAATGTTGAAAAGACGTATATCTTATGTATGTTGGCTAATATTAATATTGATCATTTATTCAGTGAGCGTACGAATGGTTTGAAGGTATCTTTACCACTATCATCTCAGATGCAAGATACAGCCATGGCACATATTGATGGAGCTGGAAAATGAACGCCAGTTGAACATCATAATAATACATTTAAAGGAAAATCATAAGAACGTCAAGTCAGTGATTCATTTATCCAACAGATTGTTCTTAACTTGGCTGCAATTTTTTACTCATAGTCAATCAATTCACACTAGATGATCAACTTTATCTAAAGACATTTTACAAAAGATAACAAGTGAACAATTTAGAAAGTGTTTCATTTTTATTTTCATGAATAAAGTAATTTATTAAATTACAATGATTCAGTAGACTGTATCCGTCTGCATTTTACACATAGACTGAATTGAATTTAATGTTTTTAAACTCAATTTAGTGATTGTCTCGTTGGGATAAATTCCTAATAAGGTGTCGTAGACTCTAAATTCTGACGCAACTTTTGTTTTGTTGATTTTTTGGCTTAGGACGATAAAGATCATCGGACTATCATTATACATGTCGTTTTGAAATCTTTTTGACAAAGTTTTAGTGTAAAAAAGCTGAGATACTTAAATTGAAAAGAACGTCTAAAATGCGTATATTTATTTAGAAGATGACCTATACATTGACATATTCTTACATCCGATGTGTGTACGATTCTTGTTTTTTCTTCTTATAATGAAACCGATATAGAAGGAATAATCTGAGTAGAAATGAGGTATACAATAGCATTCAAAAGAGAAATTTCCGTTAGAACTTTATAAACATTTTCTACTGAAAAGAATCAATATTAAAAACTTTGCATGCAAAAATATGGCTGAAAAATTAGCTATTACTTTCCAACCTTATTTATACTTGGACATTTATAAAGGTATTTTTTTAGCTCGAACAATGATCTCATTAAAATAAAAACTATATAGTTACAATCAGCTGGTCAAGGTTTATGAAACTCTATAAATTTAATTAAAAATAAAAACTATTTCAGTTTTACACTTTCTGCACTTTATTTTTTATTGTTCAATAGAGTTTATCAAATTTACATTGTCTCGGCATAATGAAGGCATGGTACCTGAAAATAGTGTTTGCACTAATATAAATCATTTATTTTATCGACAGATCTGTTTAGAAAACTTCCCAGTTGTTAATGATTGCCTTGATTGCAATCGACTTTTTCTTCTTTAATTTCTTTTATATCTAATTTAACTGTAGAAATGATAATACAATCCTTTCAAAAGTTAATGAACAACAAACGTGAAAAATAAGTCAATATATCGGTTATTTCCTAAATAAATCTATGCATCTTAGACATATTTTTCAGCTAAAGTTTCTCGAATTTATTTTTAACATTAAAATAGTGTCGAAATGATAAAATACATGACATTCTTAGTGATAAATCGACGATCTCATTCTTACCAATGCTAAAAATCAACAAAAGAAATGTTACTTAATTTTCGAAATTTCGGCGCCTTATATAGAATCAATTCATGGTGAAACCGACACGACAGAAGCACTATATCGATATAAAGATTTATTTAAAGATATAACTAAAACCTGCTGTTTTTTCAAGTGATGACACATTAGAGATTCTTCTTTTTTACAATTAAGTTTCGTTAGGATAAATATTCCAGTGAAACCAATGTCGAACAAAAACTTTTAATTATACATAATTATTTCAACTTATATACCTGTGTCAAAGTTCAAGAAACTGAAAAATCTAGACTAACAAGACTGTTCGATGCACGCACACAATCTCAAGATTATCGGATTAGTGAGTATTTCAAACATTTTGTTAATTGCAAGTAATGATAGTGAATGTGATCAAGTATACAGTAATAGATCAATTGAACAAATTCAAACTATGATACGAGGATGAAATACTGCTAAACATAATGATGTATTAGATACAGTTATTAAACAAATTAAATTATTTATTACTTGACAAAATTTTAGTTGACGAATCAGCTTTAACAGGTAAAGACAATGATGAAACATTCAATCATTCAAAAAGCGATTGCATGTATAAAATAAGTTTTATATTAAAGTTCAACTTGCGCTTAACCAACTTCAAATAAATTTTTTCATAAATTTATGGTTTTATTTGTTCAAAACAAACACTTGCAAATAATATAAAAATTTACTAAAAATTTGAAATTTTCTCAAGATGGATCAATTCAAATCGATTATTCACCTCAACTGGTTTTTGATGTATATATTTTTTGGCTTAAAAAAAATGGAAATATTTAAATAGGTACTGAATATCCATTATGTGCTAATTCGTACTGTATTACTGTTTGTGGTTGATTAATATTGACTCGAACTGAAAAAATGTTTGAAAATATTGCTATTTGGAAAGATTATTTAAATACAAATCTTATAGGAAAATGAGAACCTAATCTAGTTTACGACGATTGAAAAAATGCTATTCAATGTATATTAATAATACATCCTCAAAACTGGCGGTACATTCCTGTGTCATGACACGCCGACTTTTAGTTCTAGTTAATTTTATTTTCTGAGGTGTCGATATCAGTGGTAGAGTCCTGCGGGAAAAAATATTTTGAATCCCTCCTCCGTTTTCGTAAGAAAAATGTTTGTTTCCGGTCCCGTTCCCCTGAAAGAAATGTTTGTTCCCGTTCCCGTAAGGCGTTCAGAATCCGTAGTTGTATTTTATTTTTTTACATTTTAAAAAACTATTGCTGTCTGATATTAGCTTCTCACAGCATTATTTTTTTCAGAATGTGACATAGGTTACAGTAAGCTGCATCGAAATTGAATTAATCTATTGTCGATACAATCAATCTGCAATGTTTAGATTCATATTCTGTGAGGGTGTGGATGTGTGCTAATACTATCAATAAGCTACACGATGATAAAAGAAATAAAGACCGTATTCACAAGATACGCTGAAGATCAGATAGAAATGGGAAAAGATGTAAGTGTTTCTATATACTGAAAAAAATAATAAATAGTTAACTGTATACTGTATGCAATAGGTCAACGAGTGCCGTATACTTTGGCAATTAACATTTTAAAAACACCTTTTTTCGAACAGTAGTTGTGAAAAAAGTTGTCATGCGCGTTTGCATAGAAGTAAAATAAATCAGCTATTATTTAGAATTTGAAATTTATCAACCTCAAGAGAATTATTTCCACCATCAACTGAGTAATTAAGAAGAAGAATAAATACTTGCACATTGATGACACCAATGAGAAAAGCAAAAATTTCAGAAAAAGATGATTTTAATGCTTTGTAAGATAACCTTGATAATCTACTTTCGATGATGATTATAAAGAAGTCGATCGTTCTCATTATGTAAGATGTAGTGAAAAATGAATGAATCTTCATAATTTTGTTGATAGATAATACTTCCTGTTTGTTTTTTTATATACGAAAATAGTTATTGAAAATAAAAGTCTGTTATACGAACACAACTTCGCGCACATGGAAATTGGACAAGCAGATTTCCAGGAATGGATATTTTTTGGTTTACCGTTCCCGAAATCTCCATGAGAATTTGCATTCCAGAGGGAAACGAGACAAGAAAATATGAGAAAAATTCATCCTTCCAGGACTCTACTTTCCTTACACACATGAGCAATCATCTGTTGAAAAACAACGGTACAACTGCAGATTAGCTACACCACGGCACCCACACTCTTTGACAGAGGTGCAGAATCTGCCGTGATTTTTAAAAATTTTCCCGCACTTCCCCCAGCTATTTTACCAAAATTCTCCTAGAAGTCGAACAATTTCCCCCCACACGCCGTGCGCGCATGCGGGTAGATTCTGCACCTCTGGTGTAAACATATACCAGCTATACCCGTATCCACATATCTACACCCACACCCTCATCATTTACATTATTTGAATTATTAATATGGATATTATGTCGTGAACAAAATCATTTCTTTGAAGATGAAATTCTTTGATCAATAAATCGTTTTATAATTAAATTAAATGATCATAATAAACAAATGAATTTACTTGAGTATATCTATTCAATATTATTTGGATACAATACATTATTTCGTGTTGAACATTGTTTAAACGCATTAGACAAATTTATATTAAAAATGTTAATACCAGTTAAAAAGATAACAGTAATTTAATTTTATGAAAAAATATATATCATTTTTTTGTTATTCAACAACTTGATATTAAAATTGATTTAATATTATCAACGATAACATCGATTTTAATTAATAAAATATGTAAATATTGTTTTATTGGTTATATATAAATAATATTAAATAAAGATGATGTTTTTGGATGAAACTCTTCAATAACAAAAATATTTTTTGAACCAGTGTAAAACCAAGAACAAGTAAGAAAAATATTAAATATTGAAATACCAATAACAGCTATTAAAATATGGATTCGACGATGGATGGTAAAGAATTAAAAAAAAATGTTATAGCACGTGCACGAGTACAATTTATTGATGGTAAGATAATTAAATCGATGGAAATGTTATTAAAAAAATGTCATGACAGTTAAAAAAGAAATTAATATGAATTTAATACGATCATTAGCAATGAATTCATTCAATTGTCTTATTTCAGTCTTAACATGTACAAAAATAGATGCTAAACTTTATACAACATGTATTTTCGATAGCAATGCATCAAAAGTAATTGAAAAATAATGTTAACATCGTATTTGTGCGATAATCAAAACTGAATTCGTATAATTAATAATCTTTTTTCCAACAAATGAAATATGACACTAAAAACAGGACAAGAGTAACAAGAGAGTAAATAATAGTAAACCAAACCTATATAGACAAAAACAAAAAGAAACACGCTTAACAGTAAACGTTTGAGAAAACAGTAATTTTGGTGGATCGATGACGGAGTAATATCTCAGCATTTCTTGATTTTTTTATATGCTGTAAATGGTGATGAGTTTAGTGATCTCTGAAATTTTCAGCTGAATCTAATTACTTTTCCAATATCATTATTTAAAATATTAATGAAATTTTTAATAACAAGTATTTTCTGATCTTTTTAATCGTTTCTTGTAAATTTTCAAAATTCATAAGACATGTTGGAAGATGCAGGCGTCTTCCAACATGTCTTATGAATTATAAGGAAAAGACAATTTTGATAACAATTGATTTTCTCATGATATAAAATTGCTAAATATATGAGACAATAGAAGTTTTGGAGCTCTTTATCTGGTGAAAATATTAATGGATTCCATTGTTGTCGAATAAAATGCACTTGATCGACATTTTGCTAAAAAAAACATCAAAAAGAGAAAAATAGGGCTTGGTTTCGGATTTCAATATATTTTATGCTTAATGAAAGAAAATTTCTGAAATTTCATACGTATTAGTAGAAATCACTAATCACTATGATTAAAAGAACATAAAGTCAAAGTTCTCTCGTTTCAAAAGACAAAAGTCATGTTTTCGAAGAAAATTTACAAGAAAGGATTAAAAAAAATCAGAAAATACTTATTATTAAAAATTTCATTAATATCTTAAATAATGATATTGGAAAAAATGATCAGATCCAGCTGAAAATTTCAAAGATCACTATAAACTCATTACCACTTACAGCATATAAAAAAATCAGGAAACTCTAAGACATTACTCCATCGTCGATGTCTGACTGTTTCAGATAATTACTCTTAAGCTTTACATATAAAATCAAGATCTGTTTGATGTACACTCAAACGAATATCTTCGTCACTTGTTTCTGATTCATCACTGTTTTGATTAGATAATTTTGCAAAGTTGCCTTTTCTTTTTTTCGCTGAAAGCTTCTTCAAACTTTGACATGTAATAATAGTACCAGCTAATTCAGGTATTCGTTTCATTGTTCTTATATCCGATTTGAAGAATAAATTGATAGATTCTTTCCTAATAACACGTGATGGTTTAGTTTCCAATAAATAGATTTCACTGACAAAATAAATATCCTTATTATTTTCTGTTATCATATAACCAGTCGCGTCAACAACTGAACCACAAAGATAACGTTCAATTGCATTTCCACTTTCTGCAGTTAAAGCATGAGTGGCTGGTGTGTTAAATTTTATTGCTTCATCCTTTTCATTGATCATGAATCGTCGACCAGCTTCGAATAAGCACGCATGTGCTAATTCGTGTAACGTTTTGATAAATAGAAAAAATGTGCATTTGTGAAGTGTTAATGTTCCATATTCAACTGTTGAACTTTCCATTTGTTTGATCCCTTGGATCAATGAGCTAGCATAATAAATACTATCTTGCGATGGATTTGGTAAATTTTTGTTTCCGTCAAATATTGAATATTCGTCTTCTAATTCTTTTAACGAAAAATTCAGCTGTGATACCAAATCTATTAAGAACTTTCTTATTTCTGTTACATATTTCATTGATGTCTTTTTATCGAAAATATTTTCACATCGTAATTCTTTGATACACATATGTGCATAATAAACTATCAACTGATCGTTTTCGATGAAATCTTCGATGAGATTAATAGCTTCTTGAAACGATGAAGATTCTAATAAGACGATAGAAATTTTATCAATGTTAAAGTACCGAAATTGATGCTGAAAAAAATAAAAATAAAATACCTAAAACTCTGATTATCAAACTGAAATTTGGGTGACTGCTTACTCTTGGTTCACATCAGCACAATACTTTATTTACTTCACATGTCTCTTGTTTTAGACAAAGGACTGGCCTGGTTTGTGCATAGTTTTTCCTAACAACCATCGCAGCTAATTGTCTACCATTCTGAAACTTCTATTACTCAAGTATGTTATACTCTCACATAAACGGTGAACAAAACTTGACAACGAATATGGTTAGCAGTCAGTCGAAGAAGCTTGTTTTTGGTTTTGGTTTTATTACAAAATATATTTCTTTCGGAAACGAGTTGGCCAATTTGGTCAGAAATTGCCCCCCCCCCCCTGTTTTTCGCTTAAATTTGACTTGTCTTTTGTAGAAAACACATTTTTACGCATTTTCAGTTCTTTTTATGGAAAACAAGCTAAAAATACATTTTCAACGTTGATTATTTTGTGGTTCCATCAGAGGATGTCGTTGTTAGAACAAATAATAAAGTATGGGAAAAAAGTTCTCAGCAATTTTCCTATCGATATATCTTTGCAACTACTTGAGACATTTCAACAAATAAATAGTCATTTTAAAGAGCATTTAAACGTGTACTTATTGTGTAAAAATAAAGGTTCTAGCTGAAGAAATAAGAGAGAGTCAATAAGGGTAGTTTGTTACATGTGTTTCTGGTTCTCAAAAATCAATTCTTTAATATTGAATAATGAGAGTATGAAACAGATTTCTTTCGTCTTGTATATTAACGTATGTTCTGGGTGTGAACAGGACGATTTGTTGTGTGAAGATGCCAAATAAAGCGAGTATCACTATCTCACGGGTACTTCTCTCATCAGGTTCGTCACATAGAGTTCACTAATGTTCAGACTTTTCATTTTTTCTTTGTTTCGTAGTTTTATATGTATAAAAAAAAAGTTTCTGCAAAACATTTTAATGATATTCTCACATTTATATCTCTCTTATTTCTTATGCTAAAATCTCTATTTTTGCACATTAAGAATACTTTTAAATACTCTTTAGAACAGTGGCGAATCCAGAATTGTGGAAGGGGGTGGGGTGAGATCATAGGCAAAAAACACATTTTCAGGTGCATTTGAGGTGGTATGAACTTGTTTTTCGTTCGTCTTTGCTGGGAAAAATTGAAAAAATTTTCTCGAAGGGGGCTGCGACGAAGCGATCGCACCCGCTGCCCTAAATCCGCCACTGCTTTAGAATGACTATTTATTTGTTGAAATTACTTAAGCGGCTTCAAAGATATATCGCTTGGAAAATTGCTGAGAACTTTTTTCTCATACCTTATTTTTGCAGAAATCAGAACAAGTTGAAGACAAATCTTGGTATGAAAAAATAGTCAGTGAAAAACTGAACAAAATTATATATGAATCATAGTTGCGTACCATACTGATAAGAAAAAAAAAGGTTTATTTTCAAGTATTCCGTATCTAGTGATCATGTTTGAGGATCATATTTTCTCATTTTCTCTTGTAAGCAAGAAAAGATCCAACTAGTCATCAGCATAGAAAAATAGCACTGGAAAAGCTCTACAATATTCTAAATAAACAAACTCTACACATTAGTGGCTTAATCCATTATTATTCGAATACGAAAAAATCAAAGAAATGCACTCACATTTTTCAGCTTTCACAATCAAATTTCAAGTGTTTTTTTCAAAATCAACAACATATGTCGAATCAGCATCATAACCTGCATAGAAAAATCTTTGTTTCAGAATTTTTAGACAAAAAAAACAACAACAAGAGGCTTTAGAGAGTTCTCCACCTCTTCATGACTGTAATGATGAACGACTACACTTAGACTAAAACGATACAACTAACGATTGAACGGAAAGTTTTTTCACAAGATGTTTGTTCACTTTTGACTCACTAGAAAGTATTCTCAGTGAGCGCAAAGCTATGAGTTAGGACCAGAATTTTGTAGTCTTTCCGAATACGGGCTTAGGAATTTTGTGTCAATTTCTGTTCGAGAGTAGCGAAATAATCTTTGAAAGACCCAAAAAATTAGATTGGACGGAAATTTTTTCCGCACATTTTTGTCTCTTTTGCTGTCGTGATCCGAAACTAAAAGTCGAAACCTTTATTATTATACCAGCTTGCAGAGAAAAACCTGTCCTACAAAATGTGCTACTTGAGTTTTTTATGTCCTTGGACAAGGCTTCTGAATTTCCGTTTTTCCTAAATCGTCATTTTTGAAAAATAGTTTTTTTGACAAAAATCGTTTGACGTGAAACGGGCTCTTGGGAGAATGCGCATAGTTTTTCTTGGATAAAAACTACACCTTAATTCAATATCACATTTTGTAAAGAATTGTTTGCTCTATAAAACTACCGAATCCGAGAATTTTTAGTATCTTTCCAAAGGGACTTGTATGGGTTAGCAAAACCTGTTTGTTCGCAGTCCCAACTAATTGTTTAAGCCTTTCAAAGATTCCCTCACTAGTCTCGAACAAAACCAGATACAACATTTGTAGGTCCATATTCAGAAAGTGCGCAAAATTTTGGATCTGATCCCTAGTTTTGACTCATCTTAAAATACTTTCAAGCTAGTCAAAAGAAATAAACATTTTGATCAGAGACTTCGGTCCACAGGATCCGTCCAAACCAATTTTTCGGGTCTTTCAAAGATTATCTCACCACTCTCGAACAGAAACTAACACAAAATTCCTATGTCCATATTCACAAAGAGTACAAAATTTTGTTCCTAACTCATAGCTTTTCAATCACTGAGAATACTTTCTAGTGAGTTAAAAGTGAACAAACATCTTATGCAAAAACTTTCCGATCAGCCGTTATATGCACTACGCGCAGCTGGTTGTTTTTCATTATTCACTGACTTTATTTGGATTACTATTTGTTTTGTTAAACGATGTTTTACTCTTGCTTTCAGTTGTACGACTGTTTACTAACATCGTCCTTCGCTCCTTAGTTATCGAATACTACGTAGAGCTAGTTGTGAGCAGATTTTCTATGCTAATGACTAGTTGGATCCTATCTTGCTTTCGGAAGAAAATAGAATCCTCAAGCACAGTCAATAGATAGGGGATGTTTGAAAATAAGCCGTTGCTCCTTAATAATAAAATATGTAACTATGTTTCATAGACCATGTTGTTCAGTTTTTCATTGACTACTTTGCTGTACCACATATAAGTTGGATTCTCGTTTGGATATGGACAACTTATCTCTTGTAAAAATAATATCTTCCTATGGAAATTGTATATAAGAATGGTTCATCGAGTATTTTAGTTTTTCACTGGCTAATTTTTCATGTAAAGATTTGTCTTAAATATATGCTGCCTTTTGCCAAAATATTATTTGTTCTAATAACGGTGTGCTCTGATACAATCTCAAAATAATCAACATCAAACAACGCATTCTTAGCTTGCTCTCCATAGTAATATCTGAAAAACAGACAAATATCATGCAATGGAAAATAGAAAAATTTTCTCACGTCTTAAAAAACAATGCTGCGGCTTCTTACCTTGGATGATGTTGTTGTTACTGTTGTAGGATGAGATGGAAAAGATTTCAACTCGATTTCCGGTAAGACAGGTGGTTTTTCGTCAGTTGTATACATTATACTTAGATCTACAAAAATAAGAAAAAAAGAAGAATATTTTAAGCTATTTAGTAAGAATGAAAGAGTTGTGAAGACAAATAATTGAATGAAACACTACATTATTTATCGAACAATACCAGTTTGAAGAAGAGTGTAAAGAGATTGACGAACATATGTATCAATACATGTTCTAGAAAATAAAACAGTAAATAGAAGATTTGTAATTTTGTGCGGGCAACCGCATCACTTACACTTTGTGCAATGTTTTCCTCAACATTCATTTTATCCTTTTTTACTTAGTTATACTAATGAACAGTCACTCGATGATCTCTGTTGTACAAATCAGACAAAATATCTGAACAGACTTGTTAAGTTCTTGGGTACTTATCTATTGCTTTAGCAATTCTCTCTCTTTTATCATGAATCGTTCTGATTGGCAAGAATCTTATAGGAAGTCTTAACTATTTGAAACAATTTGTCTCACATGTAGATATATTTAGTCAGACCTTAAAAACATCTATCTCCTTTTACGACCCAAAAATTTTTTTTATGGCCATTGCATAGTCTGGAGCATTATCTATATACGGAGTGCATTTTGGCATCGAAAAATCGTCTTTAAACATGAAAAAACTCTAGAATAAATCAAATTATTGAGAACTGTACATTATTTTCGCGTTTTTCCCCTTTTTCGTCCAGACGCTTCGATCGATTGAGCTGAACTTTATTGTGTGACAATTAGGATCAAACCAGGGTCTATATATTTTCTTTTTCATTAAAATAATGCTCTGATGGTGTTTTTTTTGCAGATCTTACAAAATTTGCCCTAAGCAAAAACACTACGTCTTTTTTTTTCACAGAGCTTCCAATATTTTAGTTTTCCGAAATGAAGAAAACAATATTATTCAAAGAAAAAATAAATAAATACACCCAATTTAGTCTTTGTTATTACAAAAGAAACTCAGCTATAAAAAAAACGAATTATGATTGTGTGCGGCGGAGAGGATTTCAGGTCATTTTTACCCCTTACATCTCCTATATCTCATAGAAGAAGCATTCGGGAATTCTGAATCTATGGCAACTTTTGCTCTACTAGTCGAGATCTATCTATCCTGAAAATTTTAGATTTAGGATTTTTCGTTAAGTTGTTTTTAAGAAATACAGGAAAGAGGAGGGAGAATACCCTTAAAGTGAATATCAACTTATGATTTATCAGATTCAGTAGTGATCCATGTTAAGTTGAATTTTGATAGACATTCTAATGCTGCATTTCTTTATTTTTTTTATAAAATCGTATCTTTCTTTGTTCTGTCGTTAATTTATTTCTTATCATAATATCTTGCATTCTACGTGGTATGTCACTCTGTGTTTTTGTTTTTCTCGTACTGATTGTGCATCGATTTATTTTTTGTTTTATGTGTTATTCTAAGACGTACACCTATTCGTAGATCGTTGTCTCTTAAGAAACATCAAGATCAAAAGTTTTATCACAGCAAATCAATACTTATATTTATAATCTTGTCTTATTAGAGTCAGTTACAGTAGTCGACAAAAGTCTCCATCCACCTGAATCTCGGCTACCACACATTATGGCTTTATTAAAATATTATGCGCGCATACTCCGACAAGAATATAGGTTAAGAACAAGAGCTCGTCACGACTGCTTAAATTGGATGAGAACCATGATGACGGGCATCTGTTTTGAAGTCTCTCTTTTGCACCTGGAAAACCTGTCTACTTGATTTTGGGTTACTTCTGACCACATACATGACTTTGATGTGCATTGTTGCTTACACAAATTAGTGTAGAGAGTGTAGCTAATGTGCAGTTGAACCGAAAACAACTAAGTGATAACTATTTCAAATGAGTGCATTACAATATAACTTTTTTCGAAATAGCCTCAACCTTTTTATTCACTACGCATTTTCGTGTTTTCTTAGGCATTTCTCTGTAAAATTAATAAAATGAAAGTAATGTGTAAAAGAGGCTGTTTACTACAAATAGAGTATATATGAATACTCTTCTGAAAATTCACGATCACTTTTTCTTCTATCTTTTCTTTCTGTTGTGGCCAATGGCCACATAGCCCGTTTGTTTTCTTTGGCATAAAACATGAGATTGTTTCGCTAATAGTATCACACTTCAATACATGTCGCTGCATTAACTTTTTAGATTTGATGGGTCAGAAAGTTATTTTGTTGCAGTCGATACGTACTTAGGAAGCACTAATTTTGTAGAAAATTTCAGCTCAGAAAAGTGAGTCTTATCACAAAGTGCATTCATGAATATCGATTTGTACATTGATTGGATGACTCATGTATGTATGTCCACAAACTAATATACAAATAAAAAATATTTGATGGAAGATATTTTGACTCAGAGGGCACTTTTTCTCAATGCTAATCAATAGATATAGTATGTTGACAAATAGAGATGAATCATCGATTCAATATCAAATGAGAAGCGTTTATGTGGTTTGATTGGTCAGTTTGTTTCGATTATTTCTCGAGTATAGACAATTTTCTGGAAAAAAAACTAAAACCACAGTCTGATAGAGAAGAACCATCTCTATCGACCAGTATAAGTCAAAAACTCGGCCCATTTCTTTTGCCGAAAAAAAAACACTTTAGATGATCTATGTTTTGATTAGTCAGTTTGTATCGATTATTTCTTGGGTTTAGTCAATTTTCTAGAAAAAACTAAAACCACAGTTGGATGGGGAAAAATTTCCTCTATCGACCGATATAAATCAAAAATTCGGTCCATCTAATTGTTTTCAGAAATCGTCGCAAATAGTGTATTTGATATTGATTCGATTAACACCCTATACTTTTTTCGCTCTGTCAACATACTAATATGATTGGCTTGTCATATAATGATTTATTTATTCATGGTTTTCGAAATATTTTTTTACTTTTGCGCATTTTTTTTGAATATTGCAAAAAAACCTAAGTCAATAATGTATACAACAACTTGGAAGCATCTTCATGTTTTAATTTCACAAGAATACAGTCATGTGTTGAAATATTACATCATAATTTATTGTTCTATAAAAGTTTTTCATAAATGTTCTAGATCAATAAGAATTTAATAAACATGGCTACCAGTGAGACTCATCCAATATTTTCTGCATTGTCTGCTGATGATGCTGAAAATCAATTGACCGAAATGGAATCACTGTGTATGAATTGTTATGAAAAAGGACATACACGTCTATTATTAACACTTATTCCATATTATAAAGAGGTTATACTTAGTTCATTTGAATGTGATACATGTCATTTTAAAAATAATGATATACAACCAGCACAACGTCTCGAACCTTACGGAGTATTAATTAATGTTCATGTTATTAATACTAAAGATTTTAATCGACAAGTTGTTAGATCATCTTATGGAATAATTCGAATCAAAGAATTAGATTTTGAACAAGCACCATATGGTGCAAATGGTCTAATAACAACGATTGAAGGTTTATAAAATAATTAATGACATGAAATCAAAATATTATATTTTTTCTATTTAGGAGTTTTTGATTCAATAATTGAAAATATAAATAAAACAATTAAACAAATTGAAGAAACAATTGATGAAATTCGTAAAAATCCAATAGAAAATCCTACAAATGATAATGATGAACAAAATATTTCACAATTTGAACAACAAAAACAAAAGTTATATGAATTTATTAATCGTGTTGAATCATTGAAAACTTTATCAGAAACATTTCATTTTGAACTTGACGATCCAAGTGGTAATAGTTTTATTGAAAATCCCAACGCACCATATCGTGATGAAGAAATGAAAATAAAAAAGTATCGACGAACATCAGAACAAGATACACTTTTAGGTATCACTGAAGAAACAACAGAAAATGAATCAACATTAGAAAAATCTGATGATGTTAAAGATGAAGTACTTATTTTTAAAACAAATTGTCCTTCTTGTGATTCACCATGTGATACAAATATGAAAGTAACAGAAATACCATATTTTAAAGAAATTATTGTTATGGCAACATCATGTGATGTTTGTGGACATAAATCAAATGAAGTTAAATCTGGTACAGGTATTGCACCTCAAGGTATTCGATATCATTTAATTATGAATGATTCAATGGATTTAAATCGAGATATATTAGTTTCTGAAACATCATCATTATCCATACCTGATCTAGATTTTGAAATATCATCATCAAGATCAATTGGTGGAAAATTTACAACAGTTGAAGGAATTCTGACAACATTAAAATCTCAATTAACAAGTGTTATTATGCCATTTAGTGGTGGAGATAGTCATGATCCAAATAATGATGAGAATAAAATGACATTATTTATAAATGATATTTCAGCAGTAATTACTGGAGAAAAATTTGTTACCATTGTTTTAGATGATCCAGCTGGAAATTGTTATTTACAAAATATTTGTGCACCTGAACCTGATCCACAATTAATTGTTGAACATTATGAGCGTACAGATGAACAAAATGAATCATTAGGATTAAAAGATATGAATGTTGAGAATTATACAGATTCTTGATAAGAAAGAAAAAAGAAATAAATATAACAATAATTGTTTGATTTATACTTTTTTTTTCTGATTAAAAAAAGAAAAATAAACGTGTATTTGACATACTTTTCCAGAAAATATGTCGGTAATAATTCAAATCGATAAATAGTAATTTGTCCTTGTAAATTTTCGACAATCATTCAAGCAATCCAAGGTAGATCTAACTCTATTAAATGTATTGAAGTGAAATATTTAATTTCAAAATGAATCAAGCTGTTACCAGAGAATATCTGTTGAGGTCAGAGGTGCAGAATCTGCCGTAATTTTAAAAAATTTCCCCGCACGATGGTGTTTTCCCCCAGCTATTTCCCCAAAATTCTCCTATGAATCGAAAATTTTCCCCACACGGCCGTACGCGCACACGGGTAGATTCTGCGCCTCTGGTTGAGGTCTACACGTGTTTTTGCTCCAGTTCTATCACAATCAAGTCTTTTCACTATTACATAGTGACGAATTAATTCTGCATATGTTATATAATGGATAAAAGTGCACTACTTTCTAGATTCATGAATAAGTTTCAAGAAAAAAACAACAGAAAGACATTCTTATTAATAAGTAGCACATGGAGAAATACATATGCTAGTCAAGAAAAAAAAATTTGGAATTGAAAAGCTTGAATATGTGTAGCTTTATTCTATTGCTATATGAAAAACGGATAGGACTACAGAAAAAAAGTTTTCATGATGTTTTATTACAGTTAGCCTATAGATTATTAGTCATTTGATAGAATTAATATGTATGATTGACAATATTCTTTATGCTAAAGATTTTTGTACTAACTAATTCGAATCTCAAGCTTTGTATTTTGATAAATCAAGTGGATTTATCTGCCGAAAATACTAGAGGTCACTAGAAATTATATTCTTGTAACACTTAATCAATATAATTGGTCTTATTTTACTCTAATCAATTGAATAGATGATTTCGTACAATATTCTTGCGAAATTATTAGTATATCTTCTCAAATTTGATGCGATTAAACAAAAGAAACTTGTTTTTATATTTATATCAAGAAAATGATAGTTAAGAAAAGTTGGCTCATCTACTCTTTACTCATAGATTTCTATTGTATTGTTCTGATACAACGATAAAACAACTTTGTGACATTCCACGAAAATCTCTATTCATAAAACGAAAAGAAAAATGAGTAAAGAAGCAAAAAAACATTCAGATAACAAAAGTAAGTCTTCAATAAAATCAAACCATTTTCGTGTATTTTTTATATGAGTACTTAGAGAAGAAATCGAAAGATATTAAAATTTCAAAATTAACTTCGTTCAAAAAAGATTCAATACAAATAACTGAAGAAACAAAAAAACAGGTTTCGATTTTTTAAAATGATTTCAATGAAATCTGATTTAATTTATTTTTAGTTCGAACAAGAACGACCGAAATCTTTGGAATCAATGATGTTTGATATTGAACGACGACAAAATGAATTTGAACATGAACAAATTTCATTAGTATAATTCACACTGATTTCCTTTTTGTTGTTGTTGTTGTTGTTGTTATTATTAGTCTTTAAATATTCAATTTAGAATGAAAAAGATCAATTCGTATCTGATATGGGTGATGGACAAGAAAAATCACGAAAAACATTTTATCGAGAATTTAAAAAAGTATAAATTTAAAATAAAAATAAAAAATAATCAATTTTAATATTTTCTATTTTAAAGGTTATTGATGCATCTGATATAATTATTGAAGTACTTGATGCTCGTGATCCACTTGGATGTCGTTGTTCACAAGTTGAAGAAATTGTTTTAACTTCAGGAAAAAATAAAAAACTTATTTTATTACTGAATAAAATAGGTATGACACTTTCGTCGTTTTTATTTATTTAATTATTGAGATTTTTATTTTCTCATGATTAAATTAGATCTAATTCCACGTGATAATCTTGATAAATGGTTAAAATATCTACGTAATGAATTTCCAACTATTGCTTTTCGTTCATCAACTCAAAATCAACGTGATCGATTAGTACATATTGATTTTTCCTTATCAATTGTATATATATATAATATCGTTTATCTAGGGTCATGTTACAACATCAATTCAAGCTTGTGACGAACATTTACTAAAATCATCAAATAAATGCATTGGTGCATCAACATTAATGAATCTTCTTTCGAATTATTGTCGAAAAAATGATATTAAAACAAGTATTACTGTTGGAATTGTTGGTAAGAATTTTTATTTTTGATAAATAAAAACAAACCAAATTTCTTCTTTTTTCTTTAAGGATTTCCTAATGTTGGAAAAAGTAGTGTTATTAATAGTCTTAAACGAACTCAAGTATGTCAAACAGGTTCAATGCCTGGAGTAACAAAGTAAAGAATATCTTCTTATTAAATAATTTATTTTTCTACTTCTTTTATTATAGACAAATGCAAACAGTTAAATTAGATAAATTAATTAAATTATTTGATAGTCCAGGTATTGTTATGTCAAAAGAAACAAATCCAGCTAGTCTTATTCTTCGTAATTGTATTCGAGTAAGTGATAGAATAGAAAAATGGACATGTTCTTTTTCTATTCATTTAATCTAGATTGAGACTATTGAGAATACATTACCAGCTATTGAATTATTACTTCACCGATGCACAAAAGAACAAGTAAAATGTTCAGTTTTTCATACCATAGATGAGCGTGTATTGTAACTGCCAAACAGTGAACATATTCATGTTAAATTAAAGGCCTCATTTCTAAGCAAACGAACTGAGATATTCGAATTTTCAAGTATTGACAGTGTATGTAATATGTCAACTATTAAGAATTTCAGCAGAATTTAGCTTTCACTTTCCACCACGGTTTTACAAAAACTCGTCGAGTTACATACAATATATGAGGCAATAGGTCCTAAACTTTGAATTTTATAAAGGTTTTTTTTTCTGTGTGTGAAACATGCTTTTTCTTATGCAATACTATAAGAGTTCTATCGAACCATGACGAAAAGAAAAAAATAAATCCTGTTGAAATTTTGAATTGTGGTTAGATTTACATAAACTGTAAATTTATTCATCTATCGGGAAGATCTGTACAATTTGACCGGAATATGTTCAGTGCTCTTGAGTTACAGTATGCATCTTTCCATTTTTAATGAAAGCAAGATATCTATAGTGATTTTAGATGCTACTTCAATATAATCTAAGTGATTTTCAAGATGCTAATGAATTCTTGTCTAAAATGGCTGTTAAAATGGGTAGTTTAAGAAAAGGTGGTCTACCAGATATTCATAAAGCTGCACAACGAATACTTTCTGATTGGACTAATGGTAAATTAACGTATTTCACTGAACCACCTGAACGAACAAATGAAATAATTAGTACTGAACTTGTTACACAAATGAAAGAAGCATTTGATATTGATGCTTTATTGAATAGCGAACATGAACAATTGAAAGATTTAGAAAATAGTTCATTTACTGAAATAACTCTTCCAGAATTAGCTCGAGCACAAACTGATCTTGAAATGAATGAAGAAGAAAATCTATCGGAAAATGAAAATAGTATTATAGAAGCTATGGATGAAGATGATGAAGATCATCAATCGACAACAAAAACTTTGGATCAAGTATTCAAATAGAAAGTTTATTGATGAATATTTTTTTCTGAATTTTTTTTTTATAAAGGCTCATTTTACAGTTCAAGCTGTGGATAAAACAAAACGTTTATTGAAAAAGCAAGCAATTGATTCAGCTGATAAACTACATGATGATGAAATTCGACGATCAATTCATAGATCTAATCTAACTCGACAGCAAGAATTTAAAAAAATTAAAAAAAACCAAAGGAAATTAGGTAAAACTTATTGTTTTCTTTTAATTATATATTTAACTCTGTCTGATTAGAAAAATCTATGGAAAGTCTAGGAGATGCACTCGATTCTATTATTCGACTTACACCAATATCGATTACAAATGATTCCGTTGATGATTAATATAATTTTCAAACAGTGTTTTGTTATTTTTTATTTGTTTTTTCTAATCGAAATAAAAGTTGTTTTTTTTGTGGCATAATAAAATTTTGAATAATTTCAATGAGTATCTACATACAATTAAGATGGTCAAAAAATGATAAAAATAAAGTTTGAAGTAGACTTTTAGAATTTGATAGGATCGATGCCTGCTTGATTTCTTATATTTTTGAGTAACTATAAATCCTAAAAAATGATGATGGTGAATTCGAAACAGATAGATTCCGATACATCGTAGAAGGATTTTGATGAGGTTTTTATATGCAAATATTAGTTTTCTCTTGAAAATTTTTGTGAGAATGACTGAGATTTGGATGTGTGAGTGTGAATCTGGGTCACTTCCTTAACCGTACCCACATCCAAAAAGCTCTCTTATGATCAGATGAAACTTCATCTATTCGGACCTCTTAGCCATCGATGAATGCTGATTCGCCAGTGAATATGCAGGTCATCTAAATATTTGTAGAGAACAGTCATCATTGATTTATGTACATTTCGATCAAACATCGAGCAAATAATGGGATACAAGTTAATATTGACCTTAAAAAATCCTTCCATTTTGAGGAAAATAGACAGAATGATAATTAATCTACTCTACTAAGGCTTCATGATTTTTCACTTCATATTAGACTGTCATGAGAGTTTTGGATTGTTTATCGATACTCTAGTAAGTTTGTATATTTATTTTGATCTGTTGAAAGAAATGATACAAAAGTAAAGATCATAGTTCCTTAACGATGCCGTGCTTAAATCATCAACATCATGAATATAGTAACCATCAACGAATGATGAATCTTCCATTAGTATATTTTTATGTTTTGCTTTCATTTCTTTCATATTCTGCCATTTTGAGTAAATGTCCTCAGCTGCTGTCGATGTCACTCCTGCTGTCTTACTCATAAAATGAGCACGTATATCCTTGGAGGTATGAAGGCTATTAATTCACATGACTGTCGCGTCATCATCTAGTTCGTCAGCAGCTGCTTGTCATATTTCACGAACAATATCCTCTTGAATATTTTTGATGAGACGATCCAAAGATAGTTCTTCGAGTACACCACTAATGATTACTTGAGCTAATAGCTTAGCATTAATCATTGGAACATATTATATTATCCACCGGTCATGTACGCCAAAGTCATCAGAAAGTCACGATAAGGAACTAGAACGAAATAGAAATAAAATAAAAATGCTACACAATTAAAGTTCGAAAGACTTTAGTGATGGAAGGTTCAACACCAACTACACATAGTGAAATGTAGTTCTCGGTCATTTCACGCACAATCTTGATTGGATCTTAACCTTTAAGACATCCTTACGGATATCGATCACCATTCGGATTCAGTCCATGTGGTGGTGCGTATGAAATAAGAATGCATATTTTAGTAGCTTCTGGATGCCAAGACAGTTTGACACAAGGAGGAAAAGCGAGACTCCAAACTTCGGAGTACAGTGAAGTACAGATGGAATACGGTTAGAGTCTAGCTATATTCCACTTGTACTCCACCTATACTCCGAAGTACGAAGTCACGCGTTTTCCGCATTAAATTATAATCATCAACATATATAATATATAACATTTAAGGTTTCAATATAGTATCATAGAAGAAAAAATATTATATGACAAAGTGAATTGGGCAGCTAAATGTACTCTTTTATAATAGAAGTTTTGAATTTTTTCATTTAATTTGAATTTAAGTTCGAACATCATTATAGTGGGAGATACTTAGGTGCTTGCGTAGGAATTAGAAGTGGAAAATGACAGTTTATGCTGATTCAGTTTCAGGTAAGTTCAAGAAATAGCTGTCGTTTCTTTCGCAGTAAAAGATTGAATTGGTATTATAGAATTCTTCAATTTCACTGATTGTTGTGTTAGCTGTAGAAGATCCTGTAAGGTATATGTTTGATTTTATTATTGTGAAAGTGTTTGTTCTTATTCTCAGACTCAAAATAAGAAATTTAGAACATTTGGCTTTAGTATTGTCTAACATAGTGTCAATCAACCTTTGTGAAAACATTTGGTTTATGATAAGTAATCAATTTTGTGGAGGGTAAGACTTTTTGATCACCTCGTATGCTTGCTGAGTATTTTCATTTGTATGATCATTATTTGACGGAAAGCATTGTTTATGCTGTGAGGTCATGAGTTGATTAAGATTTGATGTTCGTAACGTTGAATATGAACCCTTTTCGCTCCATTTGCCATTGAATTTTAAGCAATGATGAAAATTACATCTAGTGATAATGATCAGATTTGAAACCGGTATCGGATCGCTCGGTTTTCTCCAGTTTTTTATTACTTTTTAAAATACAAAAGTTAGTATATTTTGCTCATTTTTATATACATGAGCTATTAGCATTACGACTTTTGTTACTATTATTATTGCTAATGTGATGATTATTGTATTATGACGTTAAAAGATAGTTAACGCTTATACGTATGAGATCTTTCTATATAGACAACACATCGTTTTGCTTACATCATTGATGTGAGTATTAAATTCTCGATCTATAGAGGAGAAGCTCATACTGAAAAAGAAGTTTAAAATTGTATTTTTTGTCGCGATACTCTTAAACAAGAGTCATAAATATCGAAAACGGCGAATTATACTTGCATTATAATTATGATTGTCGTCTTTTACTTACTTATCGTACTGTTGAAAAATTTTACCTTCGTGCTACACTGATCCAGCTAGATACTTGGTTGCTCAAGTCTTGTGGACTCAAAGATATGAGATCAAAATTTTCATGGTTCGAGACAGCCAATCGAAATCTAGCTTCATCACCAACATACAGGGGAAGTCAGCATCGTTTACTAAATGTTGAAATAAATTAGAAATATTACCATCTTCGAAAAGTGAAGAAAATGTATCGAACTTCGATTAATATACTTCAACAATATTCCTTCGAAGACTTGTTTGAGAGTTTACAGCAAATTATTACCAATTTTTGTCGTTCTCTTATAAAAGAAAAAGAAAAAATGTAAGAAAAGAAACTATGCAACCATTGTTATCCTAGTACATGATTATGTAATATGGATAGGAAAGTTGTCATTGTCACAAATCTCTCGATAAGACCTCGCACCTACACCAGCAGCATTTTTGAGCTCATCACTAGCGCAATCCAACGTTGTCCAAATGTCAATATCACATTCTCTGCCAAGAACACTTCTCCTATAACATCCCAATGAATGCATTAATTCTTTCGTGTTTGAAATAGTGTAAATTTTCAATACATCAGAGTAATCGGTTCCTTGTCTTTTCAAGTCATTCTTATTATGACACATTTTTCTCCACAATATTGTACGTTTATACAGAAATATTTTCAGATAGATGAACATATTTTTCTAGCCCAAACAATTCTGACTAGTTGATGTGCATAAATTAATCAAATTTTCTAAAAACCGAAAGAATTTTGTAATTATAAATTGATGGTAATCATATTTTCTGTAAACATTTAATCACAACTCTCATAAAATAAATTATTAGACAATTCACAAAATACTACCGCTCATTATCTTCGTGTTGTCTTCGAATAAAATTGTACTGCAAGGCACGTAAACGATGTCAACTTTTTTGTTTGTAATCTTATTATTGAATATCAACTCGGTAATTTATTGTTCATTATTGATTGTTCTAACAAAATCAACAACAAAAACAAAACACCCTCTTCAGTATGTTTGTGATATCGACTACCAAATAAAACAAGAAATGCATATAAAGAAAAGAAAAGATTTTTCAGTATATTTGTCCAGGGTATTTATGCGAAACAATCTGTTCGATTGTGAAGAAAAGAAAAATATACGTGCATTTGATAAGTATCTAACATATGTTAATGGCGACCATTGGCTTTTTTACTTATTATGATCTCTATGGTGGTAAACCTGAAATTTATCATCATCAAGATAGTTCTCGATTGTCATTGTCCACAATAGTGACTACAGCACATCCTATTAAATTAGTTTCATTAGCAACAATACAATCAAGTAATAAATTATATAAACTCATACAGCTTGTTCCATTTGCTTATTTGTATTGGTTTCTTATTGGACTTGCTATTTTATTAAGTTTATTGTTAATCATCATTTTTATTTGTTATTTTCATAGTTATTGTAGAAAAAATAACAAATCTCGAAAGTAAATGAAACATTTTTATAGTAATTATAAGAATTAATTTTTTTTATTAGTGAAAAAAAACAACCATTGCCAAACTTTTATCGATATCGAACAGCTAATCGATCTTCTCATACATATAATATTTATGAAGTACCAACACCACATTCTTTTCGATCTCCTATACGTCCACGCCCATTAAATTCAAAAAAACATGTTAATAATAATCAGCTTATTCGACAAGATCTCAATACTATTGGTTCTCCACAAATTCCACTTGTTAATATAAGTCAAACAAGACAATCGAAGTAAATATTAAAAAAATTTCTTTCAATATAAATTTATCTTTTTTTTTTGTATTTGAAGTACGTTCACTGATACAGCATCGGATTTACTCACCGAAATAAAAAGTCGATTGAGCACTCGTTCATCTGAAATTTCATTAAAAGCAGATCGACTATGTGAAATACCAATAAAAGTAGATAAAATATTGTTTTTGTTTCACAGTAAATATATATATATACCAATTGATTATTTTTAGCGTACAAATACGCCATTAAATGTCGAATTCAAAAATGATTCATTGCTTATTGACATGAACTAGAAATTTCTCATTTTATTCTATATTTATTTTTAAACGATAGATGAAGATATGATTCGATCTTATTTATGACATTTTTTTTTTAATTTTATTTAAAAACAAAAAACAAATTAGCTAAACATAAAGAAATTTAGAAAAAGAAACCAATCACATAAATTTCTGTTCAATTCGCCATAATTTAACCGTGCCATCATCAGAACATGATGCTAATAGACCAGCTTCTTTTGGATTAAATGATAGTCGATTAACATCTTGTAAATGAGCATGCGTATTCGAAGCAATCAATGAAAAACTTGGTGGAGCATCTTTTCGTTGTGATTCTTCTTCACGAAAAATACGTATAGTATTATCACCACATGCTGTAGCAATCAAACCAGTGAGAGGACACCTTCACATAACATAGTAACAATTTTTTTAAATTTAAAAAACAAAATGAAAATATTACCATTTAACGTCATAAATAGGTTGTGTATGATAGCCACTAATTGTACATACACATTTCCATACTGGATAAATACCATTTGTTGAACGAATACCTTAAGTAGGATTTAAATTTAAACAAGTTCAAACTATTATTATTATTCTTTCTACCTTCTTGATTATTTTTTTCATAAGCTTGCCATATCTTAAGTGTTCTATCATCACTACATGAAACAAGTCGTTTTCCCGTAGCATCAAAATCACATGACCAAACTGTTGATGTATGTGATTCTTATTGTGTAGGAAAAAGAAAAAGAATTTAGATTTAAGATATTATTTTATTCGATAACATATACCTAAACTACATGCACAAGACCAATCATCACTATCTTCAATAAATATTTTAATTGTATCATCATAACTACATGAAGCTAAAATCTAACTGAATAAATAGTTTATATTATTAATAAAAATTAAAAATAATTTCTTACATCTTTTTGTGGATGCCACTTTAGATGTTTAACATCTTGTGTATGTGTTGTTAAAACAGCAGCACAAGCGAAATCATTTTCTTCTTCATTATCTGTACGAAAAAAAGAAAATTATTTCATGCTGAAGGTAGCTTTTTATGTAGATTTTCTCTTGTGAAGTAATGAACATCTATTTTTCGGAGCATAGACACACATCGATCGAATAATATGATTAAATAAAAAAAGCATCAACTTACATTCCCAAATCCAAACACTTTTATCTCGACCACAAGTAGCCAAATAAAGTCCACTACGTGAAAAAGCAACATCTTTAACTTCATTCTCATGACCTTCTAATGTTGTTTGTAAGACAAATTTTTGACCTTGTCTTTCCCATATTGATACTTTAGCATCGAAACCAGCTGATGCAAGACGATTACCACAATATGACCAAGCTACAGAACGAATTGATCGCGTATGACTATCAGTCATTGTACTTTTGCATACCCAATTTCGTTCTCCTGAACATAAAAACAACCAATTATATATGCTAAATTTATCTATTTAATAAAAGAGATCATCGGTTTTTTTTTTCTATAATCATAACTATTTTTTCGAATCAATCAAAGCACGAGATGAGCTGCATCTATAATCACCTTCACGTCCCCAAACTTTGATAATTTTGTCTGAACCACATGAAGCAAGTCTAAAAAATAATTAAAATTATTGTTTGTGTAACAGACAAATTGAACCATACAATGTGCCTGTTGGATTCCAAGCTACACACCATATTCGATCATCCGATGCTTCAAGCGTTTGCAATTCAATCAATTCTCCAAACATTTATCTAAGATGTTTTTAGGAATTGTTTTTCATTTAAAAACATTGATACGACATGTAGCTTTATTAACTATCAAGAACAAAACAGAACATCACACAAATATTAAATTGTGTTTTTAAAAAAATGACTAATTATCGAACATTTTATCTTAAAATACGGCCTGAGAATACTTTAAAAGAACAACGAAAAAAAAAGAGAACAGGAAAAAATTTGTTTTTTTTGTTTCTAAATAAATGCATAGAAAAATGAAGGAAGATTACAAACACCAGAGCAATATATTTGTCATTCACGACAATCAAATGCATGTTGACGACAATCAATCGCAGCAAAGACAAGACCATTTTCGCAAATGCATACAGAATAGGATTGAGAATTACGAGCAACTATTGGTGCTTTAGCACGATCGAAAAATCGTAATTTTTCAAAATAAATATGCTCATTTTGAAGACGAATCTAATTAAACTAAATATAAAATAATATTTATCAACGTATACTATTTACTGTATGTGCTTTTATAACAATATCATTGGCAACAAAGTCAAGAGTTTGTTTCGCGAATACATCAATATTACTGTTAGATGATAGTATTAATCGACCTTCATCTGCTGATAGACTAAATAAAAGAAAATTAGAACAGTTCGATTGATTTAACTCTAGTCTACCTTAAATTTTTATCTGATGAAATTGAATTTGTTATTAAATTCGGAAGTTCCCATCGTTTTTTTTCTAAAATACAATATTAGATATAAAATTTATTTATTAATTCATTATACCAGAAATAATTGATAGATCATCAGTATAAACTTGAATTTGTGATGAATCAATAGCGACAAGTTTTGAACCCGTTCGATCATTTATTTGAAATTGTTCACAATTAGCATGAATTCCATCTTGATCTAAATTTCATCATAGAAAATGAATTTATTCATTTAAAATATTCTCTTTCAAAAACAAAACTCAGATTTATTACCAATAGTTAATCTTGAATGTTTATGTTCTGATCCACTTTGAATATGCACACTTTTATCCGATTGAATACTTAATGACTATAATGAAACAATATAATAAACGAATATTTAAATCAAATTTTTTTTTATTATATTATTCTAACTTGATCACCACTAGAAATTTTATTTGCAACAAGTCCATCTTTGAACACAACTGGTGATCGAAATATAACATGATTTTTAAATATTGAAATAGGTCCAATACTTCCCTATAATATTCATTTAAGAACTAATATAATAATTAGATAAATAAAAATTAGATAAAACAAACCCAATGGAGACCTAAAGCAATTGATAACCAAAATGTTAAACATAAATTAATAAAAACAAAGAATGTTAAAAAAATTAAAAGACAATATAAACAACGTTTTCTCCATCCATATATTCCAACGGACATGATTTTCGTTGCTCTAACATGTTCTCTTCGCAAATCATCCATATCCCATCTACAGAAGAAAAAAAACAGTTACATGTCAAATATATTAAAGTGGTTTCTTTGTTGCTTGAAATCGTTAAAGTAATAGAAAAGAAAAAAAAAAGTTGAGGCAAATAGTTCAATAAAGACAAATACATGCAACATTAATCGAATATTAAAAAGAGAAAGGCATTATACACACCACGGACATACATACATACATACATACATACATATATATATATATATATAGAATAAATGTACAAGAAAAAAAGTGAAATCGACTAATCACAGTAGGGGACAGACAAGACTAAATAGAAATACATCGATAAATCTGAACGAGAGAAATATTGAAAAAAGAAGAATAGGAAATGAATAGCTCAATTCAAAGAAACGAAATACAAGAAGAATTTTATCTTCAATATACAAACATACACTTCTATTTTCTTCGAATCGGCTAAACCTTTACACATACACATATTTATTTATACGATCTCTCTCTCTTTTTTTTTTAATTGTGCTACTGTTGTTTTAATAGATATGTTCTCGTTCATTGTTGTTTGTCATTGTGTATATGTTTTCTTTAAATAACATACAACAGTAACAGATCTACAAACACACAAATATACAAACAAGTGACTAGAGATACGCAATGAATAAACAGAAACACAAAAATGTTGATATAAAACATTAAGAAGTGCTCGATGGCTCATTGAGCACAACAAGTCCCTGATTTTGAAGACAATGTAAACGTCGTTCGACTGCTTCGCGATATTGTCGTAGTATTGATCGATCACAATCAGTTGTTGCTTGTTGACTTAAGCTATGAAATAAAACTTGGGCTTGAGTATATGGTCCAATACACTACAAAAAAACAAAACAAAAAAGAAATAGATATTTTATTAACAACAAATCAATTAATTATTTTCTTACTTCTTGAGCTTTACCAAAAAATTCTAAACTAGCTGCATTTAAACAAAGATCAATTGCATGCAAATAAAGTAATTTATCGGCTGTTAATGTAACACCTTTCATTTCATCATGTGTTAATAATTCTTCTTGTGTACTTAATTGCTTACACATTATCAAACAATGTTTGTATTTATTGTTTAAATCACTAACAGCATTTCTATTAAAAAAGAACATTTAAGCTGAGTTTTTATTAGAGACTTTGTTTGTTAATGATTTGAAGGTATAGATTAGAAGTGATCAGTACTATGCATATTTAAAAAAAGATTAACAAGATTCAAATGGTCTCGTCTGAAAGTTAAATATTTATTAGATTTCATATTATATACTTATGAAATCTGAGATACAGAGGACAAGATAGAAAGCTATTGAGATTGATTTAAAATTCTTTTTTTCAAATTGATATTAACATAAATACTAAAATTTACAATAAAAATTCAAAATATCTTAGTACTTGAAATCACTAAGACACGACAAAAATTAAATCAACAATGAAAAACATGATCTTATCTATTGTAATAGTACACTTAAAGATCCAAAAATTTTTACAGAATGAGACTTTATCTTCTACTTTATGAATATCTAAAACAATTCCTTACCGAACATTAGCAGTTGAATGTAATTTTCCAGACTTGAGTGTATCACTAAAATAAAGAAAATATTGAAGTTTAAAAAGAAATAAACTTCAAACAATAAATTAATTTACCGAGCAAGACACATAGCTGAACTAAGAAAATGCATTGCTTTAACATAAAGTGTTAATTGTTCAGCACGTTTATATAAATTATCAACATGACTAAGACGATCCATTTTAGGTCGTGGTACATTATTATTACTGTTCTTATTATTTAAACTTAATGATTCTGTTAATAAACTTGTACGTGAACTAGCTAAATTTAATATATATTCAACTAATTGAAGAATAAATTCAAGTTTATTTAATGTATCATGGTGTTCATTCTATAAGAATTAAGACAAGAAAAAGATAGAATACTTCTTTTTGAAACAAAAAAAAAAGAAAACGTGTACATACATCCATTAATGCATCATCTGTAATATTTTGTGGTTCATAATAACGACCTTCAGGTTGTGTATCACCAAATATAGAAGTAACACGTCGACGAACTGGTCCTGCTATTGTTTGTTGATCAATATTTGTTGTAAAAAAACCAGCATTATTTTCTTGTTCAAAAAATCGATCATGTGGAGCTAAGAAAAACAAAGTTCAATGAATATAATAAAAAAGAAAAAAACAATGAATATTTACTATCAATATCAGTTAATTTTTGTCGTGATTTAAGTGGTGATGTATCAATAACTAATTTTGAATTTTGTTGTTGTACGAGACTTGAATTTGATGCTGATTGTTGAATTGTTCGTGATGGTGATGGTGTTGTTGTATCTTAAATTAGAAAAAATTTTTATTTTTATTTTAAATATTCAAATAAAAATTACTTGTTTGACGTGTTGATGGTACTACACTAAATGGACTCGCTGAAATATTTGCAGTGTCAACAGTAAATCGTACAGCAGGTGGACTAATTGAATTAGCTAAATCTGAATTCGATGAAACAATACTAGCTTGACGAAGACGATCTAATGATGCACGACGATCTAATTAAAATAAAAAAATTTTTGAAAAAATTAATTACGAAAATTTTAATTAGATATACCATCATATGGACTACTATTTGGACTACCAGCTGATGCGGTACCAACACTTTTTGTACGATCTCTTGATTCTTGCATTTTTTCATAATTATGAATTTGTGATGGAACTGGTATCGGTTGAGTAATATTGGAAGCCCGAATATCTTTCATTGTAGTTGTATTTTCAATAGCCATTAATGCGAGATTATCTGGTCGTTGTGATGATGATTCTTTTGAACATCTTATAGAAAAAAAAGAATATTTATTTCGTATATTTTTTTAAAATCATAATTAAATGACTTACAAAACTCCTTCAGATAATGTGCGATGTGGTTCTTTTATAAGACGTTTTTCTCTTGAAAGTTGAGCAAATGATGTATGACCACCTAAAAGAATATATATATATATATCATAATAAATTAGTTTCGAATAGTTTTTAACCTGTCGGAAGACTTTTTTCAATAGTAATATGTTCAGGTATAAGTACAAAATCATCTGTTTTTGTTGATATTGGTGTTAATGGATTTGATGTATATTTAGCTATTGATTTATTTGTATTTATTATTGGAACTGGATTATTTACAGAGTTTGGTGATGGTGAACGACGTTTATTAGTTGTTGATTGTGCTGGTGCTGGCAATGTATTTGGTACAACATCTGGTTCATATTCCGGAATTGGATCAATCTGACGGCTAAATTGCCGAGGAATCATTAAGTCCTTGTTAAAGAAAAATAAATCATAGAATTGTTGTTGTTGTTTTTTTTCAAGAAAATATTTCTTTTAAGACTTACAAAATCTTGTCCTTGAGATAAAATTCCTTCACGTAATGGTGACGAACTAATAATACTCATAGTTGATGTTTGTGTTCGACCTGATGATATTGGTACAGGTTGACCTAAAATAAATTATTTAAATAAATGAATATTCAAATTTATCTTTTCTTTTCTTTTTAATATACTTTTTGTTAAAAACGGATGATTAAAAAAATCTTCATAATCAATACGTTCTTTTGGATTTCTTTTTAAAATTCTTACAATTAAATCCGTTAAATCTCGTGAAGTAGATGGTGGAATTCTAAAACAATTAAGAGATCAATATATTAAGAAAAAAAACAGACAAATATTGAAAATTAACTTACGATGGTGCTAAATTAACATTTCTTTCATAAAATTGTTTAAGTGCTTGTGGTGTCTGTGCTTGAAATGGTGCTTTGCCTGTTAAACATTGATACATAATTGTACCAATTGACCATAAATCAGCTTTGCCATCATATTGTAATGATCGAATAACTTCTGGTGCCATATACATTGGAGAACCACATAATGTTCCAGCCATAACACCATCAGATAAAAATCTAGCAAAACCAAAATCAGCTATTTTTAATATAATATCTTGTACACGTTGATTATTTTTATCTGGATGTAATAAAAGAATATTTTGTGGTTTTAAATCTCGATGTACCTTGAAGAAGAAATATAATACTTTGATTTTTCTAAATGAATAAATACTTACAACATTATGTTCATGACAAGCACGAATAGCAGCAGCTAAAATGAATAATTAAATTTTAATTACTTAGATAATTTAATAATTTCTTACCAATTTGTCGAAAGAAAATAGCAATTGTATCTTCACTAAGTGTTTGTCTTGATTGAAGATAATCAGCTAAATCACCACCATTACAATACTAAATTAAATAGAAAAAAAAAAACAAAAAATTCATTGATAGAAAATAAATGCAAAATAAAATATTAAATACAAACCTCCATTACAAGATAAACATTATTTTGAGATTCCTATTAGTAAAAAAGAAATGATATTACAAATAAACACACAAATATTATTTAGTTTTACTTTGCAATCAAGTAGAGCAACTAAATTTTCATGTTTAAGCTTAGTTAATTCCTAAAGATAAAAGTCAATTAAAACAAAAATGATTTTTCTTATTTATTTTTCTTTTACTTTAAGAATTTTAATTTCTTTTTCTAATAAACTTTGTGATTTTGCTAATTGTTTTTTTGTTATCTGTTTAATAGCTACTTGTTGCTCAGGATTCTTTGAAAAATAAATAAAAACATATAAATAAAAGAATAACAAAAATATTTATTTTGACCACATACATTTTTTGAATGACCAAGAAATACAATAGCAAAAGCACCATGTCCAATTAAATCTCGTTTGCTATATTGATAATCACCAATCGTTTCAGGCATTTTTAATTGCTTTTGTTTGTTTTTTATATTAATTTAAACCATATACAATAGTTAAAAAATAATTTGTCGTCTAAAAACCCAATAGTTATAGTTATAGTTAAATTTATGATGATGAAATGCAATTAGAAAGAAAGAAAAAGAAAATAATATTTTACGATAGAGAATTGGATAAAAAACGAGACGAGAAATGATGCAATAGTAGTATATAAATATATATACATTTACCAATTCAATATTCTCATTTATACAAAATGTATACAGGTCACTTTTTCTTTCTATAAAGCCAGGCGCGCAATTACCAACGACCCCAATGATATAGCTTATACGTTGTCTCATGTGCGTTTGTGTGCGTAGAATACCGATAATACGACACAGCCAGCCAGCAGCTGAGCGCATGCTACATATATGGAGAATGAGAAGAAAAAA
This sequence comes from Rotaria sp. Silwood2, assembly GCA_905329745.1. Lineage (NCBI taxonomy): Eukaryota > Metazoa > Rotifera > Eurotatoria > Philodinida > Philodinidae > Rotaria > Rotaria sp. Silwood2. The sequence goes on along the minus strand of CAJNSZ010000001.1, from coordinate 3,752,894 downwards.
TCGACAAGAACGAGCAAAGAAAAAAACATCATCATGTGATGATGACTTATATTCACATTTTTTCTTTCATATTCTCTTTAGATCCAAGTATATTAATCTAACAAAACATCATAGTTTAGTTGTACTCATAGAGAGAGAAAAAAATCGCGAAGACCAATGGCAACTGAAAGAAAGAACAGGAAAAGAAAAACGTATGACATATTACATCACTGCTAAAAGAATGCACTTAAATGGATCGAACTCCATAAAAGGGCTCTCAAGGTTAACATTAATATATTACTCTTTTTCTTTTTTCGTTGCACTCAATTTTGATCATTTATCAGTCTTTAGACAAATAAAATAAAGATAAAATAACGTTGTAAGTCAACGAAAAAAATAAGATTCATCTAAATATCAATACAAATATTTTGGCAAAAATACCAGAAAATGATAACAGACTACCTTGATAAAAAAATCCTCCTTATTTTTTCTATAAAACAAAAGATAAACAAAATGTCAATCTATATATAAATTAAATCATATCCATTGAGAGATAAGGTCAATTTGTAGACGTACACATATATATATTAATCGATGTATGTACAAACAATATTTTACTGGCTTTCTTTACTGATCATACATTTCTTTGTTCTTTTCTTGTGCTTATTCTGATCTAGTCACGTTTATAATGTGTGATGTGACCATATGAAAAAAAAAAACTATTTCGTCAGATACTTCTTGATTCCTATACACACTGTTAACATAGAGACAAAAGTATGCTATGTTTTCTCTCTTCTTTGTTCTTATACAACCATCTGTTGTTTTGTTTCACTCTCTTCATGGATGTTTGTCTCTAAAAATGAGACGAATAAATTTTAACAAGTTGTGTATTCCATCTGTATTTATTTAGAAACAGAAAAAAACATAAACATTTCATCGATTGAACAATCAAGAAATTAATGGTGGCGCTAGAATTTCCAGTCATGGGGACTGAACCCCTCAGCCCTGCTATAGAACTATTTTAGCAACAATTTAAAAAGAATTTCAGAGACTCAAACACTTTCTGAGAGAGCTCATCCCGTAGTGGTGCCGTCATTACAAGAAATAATATCATCTCATGATCTATAGTAATTAAATTATTTACATACCTTTTCATTGAATATGTACAATTTATTTAATATATACATTAAAACAAAAATGATTTTGTTTTGTTTTTAAATAATCTAAAAGTCAAGAGAAAATTTATTTTTTTCTTTAAACAGATAATAAGACTTTGTTTTAAATAAGAAAAAAAAGACATAATAATCAACAAGCCCAAAACAATAACAACTCATCAATCAACTAATATAATAAACAGAAGAAGAAAAAAAAAAAAGAAAACGACGATAAACTTTCAAGTTTGAACAATTAGTCATTGTTTCGTATGTAGGTATTCAAACAAAAATTCCAACCCAAAGTAAAAGAAATAAACCACCATAACCAAGAAAAAATGATGCCACACTAAAATAAAATAATACATAAATTATTTTCATCAAAATCTTGAGATGAAACATACAGAGCAATGAGAATTTCTTTTTTCCAGTCACGAGTATATTTTGTACTTGTGACCTCATAAACAAAAAACCATGACATCAAAAATATGCCAATACCTAAACAAATAAAATTTATTACTTCAAGCCGTTTCAAGGGTTTCTTTTAATGTACCTAATAAAACTATGCTAAGTGTTGGAAAAGCAGCTGGATTAACTGGACTAACATAACGGCTCATTTGATCAACATTTAATCGTACCATTTTTATTATTACTTTATGTTGGAAATTTTTATTTTAATCTAAAGATCAAAAGGTTTCACTATTTTATTGAATATAGTTTCCGCTCCACTTTCTTTATTGTAGGGCTACTCTCTAGAAGATGAAACATGGATGTCAATGCTGGATTTAGCTTATAGTAGAAAAGAACAACAACAAAAAAAAGATAATTAGTTATAATAGATTTCAGTTCTGTTTTCTTTTATTGAATTCATTGCGTTTTTGATAAGTATTGCTTAGCAAAGGTAACACCGCTTTGAATATTTCCATTGAGTTCTTTTTTGGCTTTTTCAATTAACTTCTTTTCAAAATCAGATAATTTACCAACACCCATACTTCGCTCGACACCATTACGCTAAAAGTAAAAAAAAAAAAAAAAAAGAAAAAAAATTAAAAGAAAAACAACAACAAATAACAATATAAACATACGCCAAAAAGAAGTGGTGTAGCAAAGTAACTAAATTCTGTTTCTCGTGATGCTATATAACCACATTCAACAACACCTTCTTTACCACTTAAAGCTTCAAGAACAGCAAATGAAAATCTTGCACCAGCATGTGCCATTGATAATGTTGCACTACCAGCTCCAGCTTTAGCTTCAACAACTTCGGTTCCAGCATTTTGAATACGTGTTGTTAAACTTTCTAATTCTTGTTGAGAGAATGAAACAGGTGGTGATGTTTGCGAAAGTAAGGGAACTATTGTATTTCCTGAATGACCACCAATAACTGGAATATTAACTTTTGCTGGATCAAGACCCTTTATAGAGAATAATAAATTTTAAAAAAACACAGAAATTTTTCACAGCAAAATAAAACACAAACTTTAGCTTCAGCAACAAATGTTGCAGCACGAACAACATCTAATGTTGTAACACCAATAACTTTTTTTTCATCATAAACATTGTGTGCTTTCATAATTTCCGAAGCAATAACAACTGTTGAATTGACTGGATTTGCAATAATGGCAATTATGGCTCGTGGACAATTTTTAGCACAAGCAGAAACAAGATCAGCAACAATTGTTGCATTTGTATTAAATAAATCATCTCGTGTCATACCTTAAAGAAAGAATTTTTCACTTGTATAAAGAAAAATCATGCATTTTACCTGGTTTTCTTGGTACACCAGCTGGAATAACAACAAGCTCCATGCCTTTGAGTGCATCAGATAATTCATTTTTACCAACATAAGCTCTCACCTTGGTACGTGTTTCAATATGACTAAGATCAGCACCAACACCTTTTGTATGTTGAATATCATAAAGTGATAAATCACTGATCAATGGACTTAACTTAAGTAATAGGGAAAGTGGTTGCCCAATACCACCACTAGCACCTAAAACGGCGACTTTTTTTGCCTAGAATAGAGAAAAAGTAAACTAGATTAACAATAGAATAATATTGATAACATACAGAAGTTGTTGATGCACCTGCACTTGATGCATAACGAACAAGATTGGGGCTAATTTTTGAAATAAGCGAACCAAGTAAAATTGGAGTTTTGTTCATCTTGTTTCTGCTTGTTCTTTTTGTTCTATTAGAATTTCTGAAAAATAAATAGATAAATAAAAGTCAAATGTAAAACTAATCTATCTTGCTTTTCCAATAAAAAATGTTATAATGACTATTTAGCTTTGTTTATTTATATTTATGAGTTGGTTATATAAATTTAACCAATCATAAAATGGCTTATATTCAACCTCTTAAAAATAGATTATTAACTAAATGATTTTCTTTTCTTTTCAAATTGAATATTGTAAGAAAAATGAAATAAACTAACTTCAAAACCAATAAAAACTTGCATGTTTTCTTAATAACATCATGGTAGAGGTTTGAAAATTATTTTTCATAGGTCCATGACATCGGTTCAACGCGCTGAATCGTGATTGGGGAAGAGAAGATAGATAATGAAGAGAAAAAAAGATCGTGTAATTCAAATGTTGGTTGAAAGGATTAGAGTTAAATCATAGAGTCTCGTTTTCTTTTCTTCTTTCATATCATTTCTACATTGTTCAATTAACATTCTACATGAGATCACAAATGCATACGTCTTTAACCTTTTTCATCATTGGTTTTCTTGTTTCTACAACAAATGGATTTTACAGTTCAAGCGATGATGTTATTGAACTTGATTCGTCAAATTTTGATCGTCTCGTTATGCAAAGTTCAGATTTATGGTTTGTAGAATTTTATGCACCATGGTGCGGTCGTAAGTGTCTAATTTATTGAATTATTTTTCATTTTATAATGATTATTGTTTTTTTTGACAAATTTAGATTGTCAAAGTTTAGCACCTGAATGGAAACGTGTCGCAACAGCATTAAAGGGTATTGTTAAAGTTGGTGCTATCGATGCTGATACACATAAATCACTTGGTCAGCAATATGGAATATCAGGCTTTCCAACAATAAAAATATTTGGAAGTAATAAGCGATCACCAACAAATTATCAAGGTGGACGAACAACTGATGCTATCGTTGAACAGGCTCTTAGCCAATTAAGAACAATTGTAAATGAACGTTTGGGTAAACGAACTGGAGGTAGTGGTGGTGGAAGTAGTGGCAGCGGAAGCGGAGGGAAAGACACAATTGAATTAACAGACAGTAATTTTGATGTAAAATATTTTTGAAAAATTGAATTACTTTTCTTTTTAATTAGTCATTTTTTTTCCTTTCTAGTCAACAGTTATCGATTCGGAAGATATGTGGCTTGTTGAATTTAGTAAGTCTTTTTTTTTCTAGTCAATAATTAAACTTCTGTCCGATTCGATTTCCTTACTGTCTTTTTTTTATTTAATAAAAAATCAGTCAGGCATGTAATGTTTATTCGAAATTTATCTTCATAATTGATATATTCGAATTGACATGTCAAGGAAAAACATGATTATAAATTTTGTTGTTGATTTGTATTCATCTGATTAAGTTTGATATACACAATTTAGTTACAGATAAATATTAAGAGAACTACCTAATCTAGGAAAATATAGATATTTCATACGTACTCAATTACTATTATCGAAGGTTTCTTTATACATGTGTTTAAAGATAAAAGCGATCTGTAAGCTTGTTTTAAATGAAAAGTTTCTTGATCGATTAATTTTCATAAAAATAACTTTTCATATTTAAATAAATAATTTTTTTCTTTTTCTATTTTTTAGTGGCTCCATGGTGTGGTCGTAAGTATTTAGTCTAAAATAATATCTTCTAGATTGTATCTATATATGTATATGTTTGGTAGATTGCAAGAATTTAGCACCTGAATGGGCTCGTGCTGCAACGGAACTTAAAGGCAAAGTTAAATTAGGTGTTGTTGATGCAACTGTTCATACACAATTGGCACAAAAATATGGAATCCAAGGTTTTCCAACAATAAAATTTTTTCCAACTGGTAGAAAAGATGGTCAAGCTGAAGACTATGATGGTGGACGAACATCAAGTGTATGTTATTTATTTATTTGTATGAACAAAACAAAAGAAAATGTTTTTTTTTTTTCTTTTCAAACAGGATATTGTTGCATGGGCATTAGATAAATTTCAAGCAAATATTCCAGCACCGGATGTTCTTGAAATAACAAATCAAGCTATTTTAGATGATAATTGTGCTGAAAAACAATTATGTATAATATCATTCTTACCAAATATTCTCGATTGTCAATCAGCATGTCGTAATGAACATTTAACAATGTTGAAAAATTTTGCTGAAACTTATAAACGTAATCGCTGGGGTTGGTTATGGGTTGAAGCATTTCGTCAACAAAAATTTGAAGAAACAGTTGGCATTGGAGGTTTTGGTTATCCAGCACAAGTTGCTATAAATGCACGTAAAGGAAAATATGTTGTCTTAAAAGGTGCATTTAGTCAAACAGGCATAAGTTCATTTTTAAAAGAATTATCAGCTGGTCGTTTAACAAGTCCACTTGTACCATTGAATGGTGTAGCTGAAGGAAAATTACCAACTATTATTGATAGTGAACCATGGGATGGTCAAGATGGAAAATTGGATATTGTTGAAGATATTGATCTTAGTGATGTCAATTTGGACGATGATGATGATGATAGTGATAAAACAAAAAAAATTGATTTATAATTTGTATAGATCATAAAAGAAATTTAAATGAAAAAAAAGCTATATAGACATTTCGCGTCCATGCTTTTTATTTATTTGTCTCGTTTTTTATTTCTGTTTGTTAAATGTGTATGTGAGAATATGCTGCATAAGAATTGTTATTTCGCTTGTTGTATTCCTCTTCTTCTTATCTGTCTATTGTAGGTGAATAAAAAACAAGTCGATAACATTATATTTATTTATTTATTTATGATTTATAGAAGAAATTTTAGAATTAGTATAATTTGAATTGATAATGATTGAAGTATTCATTCTTCTTTTTCTTTTTTTCTCTCTTTTTATTTCGAAGTTTTTATCTTATTACGTCGACTAACAATGTGTACTATGCCCCATCATGTACTCGTTCTTTTCCTTTCATTTTTGCCATGTAATGTGCTTTTTTTTTGTTCTTCGTTCTTCATTGCACTCGAGTCGATAAATCAGACAACCTTCTATTTCTTGTCGTTACTGGATAGAGTTGCTTCTTGTCGTAGTACTATGTGAATGGATGTATAGGGTTAGATTAGAGAAGAAAAAAGAATTCTTCTTTCTAACCTTTTGAACATATGTTAAGCATGATTATTAATCGATACGTATGTAGGTTTCCATTACTTTCATTAATTAAATTCTATACTATTGAGCATAAGTCTTTATATATATACGTGTGTGTTATTTATTTAATAATGAAACGACTAAGTCAATAAGATAAAACGAATCATACAAAGTACAACTCCTCAATAATTTGATGCTATTTATTTTTTTCCTTATCGTACACTATTCGAGGTCAAGTGTCTATAGTTATACTTCCTTTCTGTTCTATTTTCTTCTCTTTATTTTTGCATGATAGTAATGACGTAATTATTTTTTTAAATAGGACAAAAAAAATATTACGAGACAAACTTCATTTAGATAAGTGTGACAAGAGAAAGCACGTGAGTGTCTTTTTCACAGAGAACGTACAATGATGATGTTCTTTATATTTTGTTTTTTCTTTTCTTTCATCCAATCAATCGAGCATAGAATAAATACATGATTTTATTTCATCTTAACATAGAAAAATTTATTATCATTCAAATAAATGGTCTATAAAAAGATTTTTATCATTTTTATTTTAGATCTGTTTGTCATTGTGAAAGTTAAGATTATACAGTGTGAATTTCATTGTCTAGCTGATCTCCAAATATTCAGGTCAGTCCTGTTGATTATTGTTTTCTTTTTCATTTTGAATAATAATCATTCATAGTAGTATAAGGTTATCCATGGTCGATCAATTGTCATATACTTGAAACATACTTGTATGATCGACTCTTTTGACGTTCAAAGTGAATATATATATATATATATACAGCTGTTTTCAATGAGATTATTCACCAGGAGGCTTGGTATGCATCAACATATAATATGAAAGAACATTAAATGGAAGCGAATAAACATGTCCTGACAGCATCTATTATTAACCTATATTTATTTACACATTGCTCGCTATCGTTCTGTTGCTACTGCCATGCAGAAAACATAACATTGAAGTGTTGTATTTGCACGTGTTAACAAAGATGTCTTACTGTGCAAAGAAGAAAAAGAAGAAGAACTTAACTTTATTAATAGGCAATGTTTATTAATTTTTCAGACATATGAAAAACATTTCTTCTCTAAGGTTTTATTTCTCTCTTTTCAATCATATGTGAAATAGTCTATATAATGAAGTTCTTAGAACTTGAGGTGATGACAGCCTCATAAAAGCAAAGTATATATAAAGTATAAATTACTTTTTCTGCTTGTCATCTGGCAGAAGAATATTATTGTTTATCAATACTTTGAATTCTTTACAGCTAATAAACTTTCTAATATTTTTATATATCGAAGAAAATAAATACGTTGCTTTACCATCAGAATAATCGTATGTATATATACATATCTATTGACAAATCAGTTCGTTGAAGTGCACTTTTCATGCATATTGAAATGTTTTGCATCATTGATGCAGGTAGTTTATTATTTCTTCACTTGCAGAAATATATATTGCTATGCTCTGTTTTTTTCATTCTATTCATCTACATGAAAATTTCTTTTCAAATGTAACCAATCTCTCTCATATTGAATAGTTCAATTCGATATTGTGTATTGATTATTGGCTACAAGCACATAGACATCTATTTATTAATGCATAGATTGACCTCAGAGAAAAAAGTGAAAGCACGAGAGAAAAAGAGAGAGAGAATTTTTTCAATACATTACTGATACAAAATATTGTTGCTGTTACTTCAGCGCCCCACATCCCTTGTTACCAAACGAATAGAACGAAAAAAAAAAACGAGAAAAAAGTGGTACTTCAAAAAAAAGCATTCTGAGTTTTTTTTTTCTATGATCAAACGAAATAAATTAACAGTAGGCTTAAACATGTAGAAATAAAATAAAATACAATTCTTTTTTACTCTAGGTAATCAACTACCGATGTCCAAAGTTCTTTCAAAGTTTGTTTTTTTTTTTTCATTTCTTAACTTAATATTTACTTAATTTATTTAGATAATTTTATTTTAATTATGCAATCATTATCTGTTTATGCTCGATTATTTGCACGTGCTATTAGTAGTACAGAAGCTGAACATATTCTTTTTAATGGTTTATTACGTTTATCATCATCTTGTGTTCATGCAACACAATCTTCCAATCGTCTTGCTATAACGTATCCATCGACAGCAATTAAACATACGGTACATCTAGTCACTGTTTCATCGGGTTATTCAAGTCATGATAATAATGAATATGAATGTATAACAAAAACGAAACGAAGGAATTCCTTAATAGAACAAAAATCACATCCATCAAATGTTTATGGTGACGATGCTTTTTTTATAACAAAACATCGTTTTGGAGATTTTCTTGGTATTTATTATTTATTTGAATAAATGAAAAAAAAAAATTGAACACAATTTTTTTTTTCAAAAATATAGGTGTTGCTGATGGTGTTGGTGGTTGGCGTGAACATGGTATTGATCCATCATTATTTTCACGTTCATTAATGGAAGCATGTAAATCATTAATTGATAATAAACTTATTGATTTAAATCCATTAACATTAAAAGAATTATTATCCAAAGGTTATAAACAATTATTAGAAGATAAACAATGTATTATTGGTAATAAAAATTATTTTACAAACAAAAGAAAAACAAACCGAAAAATTCTTTTTTTTCTCATTTAGGAAGTAGTACAGCATGCATTGTTGCATTACATAATGAAGAAAGAATATTACATACAGCTAATTTAGGTGATAGTGGTTTTGTTGTTATAAGAAAAAATACAATAGTACACCGATCACAAGAACAACAACATTATTTTAATTCACCATTTCAGTTAGCTATTCATCCAACAATTAAAGATCCACGTTTAATTGCTGATAGGTATGAACAAAACAAAAAGAATATTTCATTTTACTCTTTTTTTTTTTCAAATAACTTTTATATAGAGAATATATATATTATCATAAGTTTGACGTTTTCTTTTTTTTGACTATTAATAATCAATATTCATAGGTAATTATACCGAAGAAAAAGAAAATAACAATTTCTGTTGCTTTTTGCATTAAAAAAATAATGTTACTGTTGTTGACTTTATTTTTTTTTATATCGAAAACTTGTCAACGAAACTTCTTTAAGGATAAAATGTGGAACTCACATGCGTGTGTTCTTTAGCCTCATTATACTAATATTAAAATATATCAAGGAAAAATCTTTATCAGGCTATAGTTGTTTTCCAAGAATAATCGATCGTTAAGGAAATAATCCTTTTTATTATTTATTTCTGCATTTCAAATAAAACTTTTTTTCTTGTCTTTTAATGACGCTCTATTTTTTGTTTACCTTGTTGCTCTTCATTTTCGTATACCGTTTTTCTTAATTTAACATTATTATTATTATTATTATTATTTTAACCTATGATTCAATTGGCAAATAAGTCTGCTCTACATATCGATTATATCTACAACAGCTCTCTCAGCGCACTATTGTTTATCTTGATAAGCTCAGAAATACTGATATTAATTATTTTCCAAAGTTATCACTTCATCGGTTTCTTTTTTTTTTTCATGTTGGTTATATGATGATTGTGACTAATCAATACATCACTATTCCAGTAACTTTCAGGATTTGTCTATAAACTCCTACCATATATTTTCTCATCATATGGAATAGAAAAATGTCGAGGACAAGTATCTAGTTAGGACAAGAGTAGAAATGATAATCAGGTTGACGGCTAACTCTTCTGTACCTTGACTATCTTTTGGTACAGGTAAAATGTATTATATGCATGTGTCTCGATGTGAGAGAGAATGAGGTTGGTTAGTCCTTCTCATTTGGTATGTCGCATCTGCGAAAATTTCAAGCTAATACTGGAAAACTGTCTGCTAGATTTTACAAGGCTGCTTTCCTCTGTCACTTTCTACCAGACAAACCGCTTCTGATTGTCTGTCAAATTTTTAGCTTCGTCCACTTCTACAATCTATCGAAAGTCTTGATTATATGTCTATCAAAAGATAAATCCGTTAGTTTTAAAAAATCCAATAAATTCCAAAAAAAATAAATACATAACGATAATCCCTCGGGAGTCGCAAAAACCTTGATTTAAACTTTACATCCACTGTTTTTTTTTCAAAAAATATATATGAATTGCACAAAAATTAGAAAAAAAAATTGTTTATATATTTGATTGTATGGTTCTTGTTTTTCTTTCTAGTCCCGATTTAGCATCAGTGACTTCATTTCATGTTGAAGAAAATGATTTTATTGTTATTGCAACAGATGGTCTATGGGATAATTTACCTGATGCTACAATACTTGAAGAAATAAAACAAATTAAAGTAAGTTAGTTTTAAATATGAATTATTGTATCGGGAGATTTTTGTTGTTTCATTGCTATTCTACGCTGTGATGAAATTTCGATAAGTGATAAACGATCTTGTTCATAATCATTATCATTAAAAATACTCGATGAACCATTATCATAATCAGATTCTGTTAGAGAAGGATTCGTACTTCGATTTCGTCGATGTTTTGAATAATTTGAAATATCTTAAAGAAACAAAAAACAAGAAAAGATTCGAGAGAAATAAATTTCATTAAAATAGAAGAGAAAATGAATAAATTACCTTTCGGTTCTGAATATGCTTTTGATGATGATTCCGCATCAATATCTTTCATTGGTATATCATCAAACGGTGAAACAATAAGTGTATTTGATGTAGATGCAAGTAATGTTAATGGATTTAGATTTAGATTTTCATTTTCGGTGAATAATTGATCATGCGTGATAATTTTTCTTCGATTTGCATATGATTTTGTTAAACTTATTTTACATCGTTGTACAAGACCAAGTAGTGTACATGAAAACAATATAAAAAATACAATTCCAAGCATTGGAGCTGCACCAACAAGCGCAGCAAGAATCCATTTTGGAATGTGTATATTCATAACGTAATATATATATATCGATACTTACACTTGCTTTTCTTTTTATGCTAATGTGGTATTTACTAAAACGAATCGTTTAGATATATGGTTTACAGGCAGCTGATAGATTGTTATTTTGATACATCAAGGAAGGAGACACAAAGCGTTATATACATAGAATGTCTGACATTCATTCATCATATTCATTGCAGTGCTGGATATCGCTATAAGATTGAAGAAGACACTAGGAAAAATATGTTATCTCAGCTTTTTCTTTCTGTATACACTATCGCACTGTTTCCGATTGTAGTTGATTGACATGCGAGAAATGTTGCTAGCAAAAGCAGTCGTTTTGTCAGTATGTTGTAAACAGAATTTGATTAGGAACAGCATAAAAGAGGAGAAGGGAAAAAAGAGCGACAGTCGATGAGCGGCGAATCTCTTGAGAGTAAAATATAGAATATTAATTTCTTTTTTGAATTATTATTGTTTTTCTTTCTAGGAACCAACATTGGATAATTTACAACGAATAGCACATAGTTTAGCTAAATGTGCGTTAAAAAATGGCCATGATCCAAATTTCTACTCACCATTCGCACGGAGTGCTAAAAGATCATTGGGAATTAATATTTGTGGTAAAGAGAAAAGATTAATTTTGTTTTTGTTTTTTTTTGTCATAGATTAATAAAAGTAGTTTTTGTTAGATAAATAACAGTATTAGCCCATTTATATTTTAAAATATAATTTAATGACTTAGCATATTTTATATTATAAACAAATGACAACATAAAAATAAGCAACAGAAAAAATCTGCTTATGACAAACAAATGTTGTCTTTTATCATCCCTGATATAATGTACCAGGAAAAAACCATATTTTCTAATAATTTGGTAGCTATAAACAAACAATTTTCCTAGAAGCTTTCTCCGTTTGGAAAAGCTTTTCGTTGCATGTTTTGTTTTCTTCTAAATAGACTCAGATTTCAAACGTTTAGTATTGAAGTATTTTTCTTGTCGTTAATTTCAACTCAGATATAGGAAACTATTTACTATTTATTATCGCATAACTTTGCCTGTTCGATAATTGATTAATTTGAAAAAGCTCAATTATTTGTCGTTACTGATTAGATTTTTGACTATAACAATGAAGATATTTAAGTATTCTATTAAATGGATAAGTTAAGCACGTACTTCAAAATAAATAGAGACATACATGATTAAAGGAACAAACAGCTGACTAGGAACAATAATAAAAAATTTCAATATATAATTAAATCATAGAATAATTAATCAGAGCGTGCCATCCTAATTCTTTAGATAGAATAAAAATTTTAACCTAATCAAAACGACTTGTCTTGTATTTTCAATTATTATTTTTGTAGAATTTCGTTTTAAATTGTCTATTTTGTTTAATTTAGGTGGAAAACCCGATGATGTAACTGTATTGCTTGCTGTTGTAAAGTCAACATGTCTATAATTATATATATATATAAATAAAGACTTGATCAATATGCGACGAATGCTAAACGTGGTGCTATGTGGTACATATTCTTGTTTCTGTACTTTTTTTTTGTTAAATCTAGTCGTCAATAAAATATCCAATAGTTTTTAGCCACATGTAGCTAGACTTATTATCTAACAGAGCTCTGCGTTGGATGGAACAGAACGAAAAATCTTGTGCCATTGTACGAACCGTTCCTGTTTCTCTTATGTGGGACGAGACTGTCCCATATTCCGTGAATCCCTGTTATCTAGCATAGAAATGCGTTTAGAATTCCAGCTTTACATATATTATACAATCGTTGTGTAATTCAGTTCCTTGCCAAACTATAAAGACAAATAATGTTTGTTTTTTTTGTTGTTCTTCTCTTTACTGTGGTTGTTGTTGTTCTTCTTTCGTTTTTTTTTTCTTGTTTTTTTTCTCATGCAAATTTTCCCGATGCGTACTGTGTATGTAGTTTCGGCGACCATTGATTGTTATTCATTCTAGTTCTTTTAGTCCCAAGAGTTCTTCTTTTTTTCTTTCATTTCAAAACAAACAAAAACAGATCTTCAATTAAAATATAGAAGATGAAAAGAGAAGATAACAAAAAAAAAAAGAATTAAAAATAAACATTTATTTATAGATATGTGGGATATAACAAAAGAATTTATTCAACAATGTTCATTGACACTTGGACAATTCGATAGTCAATGTGTTAATTTACTTGTAAGATTATTTCATCATCAAGATGCTTGTACACCATTAATTGTTTTATCAAATAATTTGAAAGAAAAATTTGAAAATTTATTGACAACTAGAAAAGATCATGATGAAAAATACAATGATACACCAATAACAAGAATTGAATTAGCAATAATGATACATTTTAAAGAAAGATATTTATCTGAATTGATGATAGATAATGATACTAATCAATTAAAATCGAATATAAAATTTTCTATTGATGATGAATTAAATTTAGCATATTGTTTTTTATTAGCACAAATCGATGATCGTTTATCAAACCAGAATCTAAATGAATTAAAATTTTTATTAAATATTCGACAGCCTATTGATAATTTATTAGATATATATAACAACTTAGGTGTAAAATTTCCGCAATTTTTTTCTGTATTAATTCTAACTCCATTTTTTGCACAAAAATTGGTTATTGTTGATAAAACTATCCGGGCTTTTCAATCATTTATTAAAAGATATGAAGAGTTTATAATCACATTTGAAAGACATTATAATTCAATATTATATAGTGAAAATAGTTCTACACAAATAGATACTATGATATATCAGCATTCTCCTGATGTTGTTTCATTATTTATGACAAAATTTTTATGTCCGAATCGTGAACAAATAGCATCATCCAGTAAATATTGCTTTTGTTTTCAATAGAAAAAAAAAATCTTGTTAAATAATAATTTTAGTTTCTTCGTCTGTAGAACAAGTTCCAAAAGAATCTGTATCTCGTCCGATTATTCAACAACCAGCATCATCACCATCGTTATCATCGAATGTGCCAGGAAAAGGTTTATGTGTAATAATTAATATTACAGCATTTACTTCAACTATTGAAATTGAGACATCTAAACGATCAGGATCCGATAAAGATGTTAATCTGATAAAAGTTATTTTTAAAAAATTAAAATTTACAACATTAGAATGTAAATTTGATTTTAAAAAACATGATCTTGATAAAGCATTAGATTATATTAATGATAAAAATGCATTTGAAAATTTTGATTGTCTTGTTGTGTTTATTATGTCTCATGGGTAAGATTTTTATAGATTTTTCATCATTCATTATTTATTTATTTTTTCGTAGACTGTTACATTCATTTTTTACAGCCGATGCAAAAGAAGTTATTATACGAGACATTGTAAAATATTACAGTGATTCATCAAAAACTATCTGGGCTGGAAAACCACGTCTATTCTTTATTCAAGCATGTCGATCAGAATGGCCGGAACATATGCAATGTAGCGAACGTGAAGGTGTCACAGAGAATGATTTATCACCAAAAATGATTGTTGCCTATTCTTGTAGCGCAAAGGAAGCATCAAAACGAAGTCCAACTGCAGGGTCATATTTTATTCAATTACTTTGTGTCATGTTACTTCGATATAGTCATTAGTACGTATTTTATAATCGTTATAGAATTTCATTTCTTTTTTCTTTTAATTAATTAATTAATTTATTTATTTATTTATTTATTTATTAGTTATCCCATTAAAAATATTCTCGATTGGACTGCTAAGGTCGTCAGCAAGCGTGATGAAATTATTAATGAACGCTATAGAAAATCAGTACCCATTCAACGACCAGAATATATTGAACGAGACTTTAGTTCAAACTTTCGGTTTTCAGAAAATTGTTTATATGATACATATAGTTCATGGGATTATGAGATGAAAATACCTTTAAAAATTCCTTTGCAAATTTGGCAAGAAATTTATGATTTAATATTTCAAAATCCTAGAAATAAATATTAATATTACGCATTATACCTATAATTTGCTATTTTTGAAACAATTTTTTATACTTTTATCAGCAATAAGATTAATATATACATATATCTGACTTGTGTGCTATTTTTTTTTTTGTTGGTATTTAATTGAGTTGTTTTAATTTATATATTTTGTTAGAGTAAACAAGAAAATACAATGTGAAGCAGAAAGATCAATATTTTAGCGAACTTGATGATTGAAATATAAAAAGTAAATCATTCAGAATCAGATTAGCTCATGCAAAAGATATATTTCTATCATTAAGATAACATTAAAGAATACTTATGTTGAACATAATTTCGACAAAATTGTTGTCAAATCAATCTACAAAAATTCTCAACGTATATTTTATATTTTATGATGAATGCTCTATTGTGATACTAGATCTCAAGGAAGTGTTGAGATATAGAGACAGAAATGTTCGATCTTCCCTTCTGTCCACATACTTGATAGACATCTTAGTAACGTTACTCCACTGTGACAAACCTCGACAGATATAATCACGAAATGAAAATTCACTACTAGATTAGAATGATAGTTGTCCTTTACTTTTTTTCACAGCTACTGTAATATATAACGATTAATATCTGTTATCATCGGCATGCATTAAATAGTAAATAAAAATTCCTAAACCGAAACACAATTCATATTGAATAGCATCTCTTACAATATAATATCAGCAGCTCCATCGTGTTTCATATTTTAATCACATAGAGATTGCGTCAACTGCTTTTTTGTTTAAAAGCAAGGCGATACTCTTTTGTTAATCACATAAAATCAAACAATAATGAATTATTCAAAATTTTAATCATTAATTTATTTTTAATTAATTTATTACTAAATTACAAATGAACATAAAACAATTAAATGTATTCTAAATTAAAGGATCATACGAAAGTATTATTTAATTTTTGTAACTAATATTATATAATTCGACAGTTTTCGACTCATGGATGGACTTTTCAATTGAAACATATTTGGGTTCTCATCAAAAGAAAACAAAACTAAGCGTTTAGTTGAACAACAGACTGATGAAATTATTCTTCTCCTCATCAATCCTTCCAGTATAATTTCTAGTCAAATAAAAATAGTTTTTTATTGACAATTTTAAATGAACAAAATTTTCTATTAGTAAACACATTTGCCATTAAATGCATTTTGCAATCATGAATTAATCTTGATGTCAATTAATACAAATCCAAAGTAATGATACAACAAATTTTTACAGTTTTCAATACGATGTTTTTCTATTTAATTGACTTTCCGACAGAAATTTTTTCATGATATCCTGAAAATTAATTTATCAATAGATTTAACCAATGATGTAGATTGATATTTGATTAGCATTAATGTTCGTAGAAATTTGAAATAGACCAACAAAATTGTTCTCGATAAATTTGTTTATGAAATTTTTTTAATATTTAACATCACTATAGATATGAGCATTTGTCAATCTTCTTAGTCTTCTTTGTCGCTATTTTTTTCTCGGTCTACTCAATAAAAAGAAAACAAAACAAACTGTTTCGGTTTATTCACGTGTAGGTGATGAAATAGACGAAGAACTACATAAAACAAGCAAAAAAAATCAAGAAATAATAGTTAATAAAAATCGTTTCGTCTTTTTTGTGCAATAGAATAATAATTAATATTGACGATATTGTCGCCATTCAAAAAAATTATCATCGAACTATAATAAAGTCAAATTAGGAAAAGAAGCGTTTAAATATTCATGAACAAAAGAAAGAAGAATTCACCTGTCTTGATCTTTGTGGTTTTCTCCATTCAAATGGAATTCGTTGATTATAATTATTAAATGGTAATTGTTTTAAATTTGCCAAATGAAAACTATTTTGTGGTACTTTTCTCGATATTAATGATGAATCAATACGTTTTTGACGTCTTGTTAATGGTTTATAATAAGAACGTGTACCATTACAATTTGTTCCATCAAAACGATCCATACAACCTTGTTTTGTATCATTAAATATTGTACCAGGTGGACATAAAAATATATTATCACGATTACCAATACATACATGATAAATATTACACCAATCTAAATCAGCAAACATATTTTGTTGATCTTTGTTTATACAATCAAAACGTGTTCTAAATTTAAAACAAAAACGAATTCATAATAAAAAATTTTCTTTTTTTTTTTTCTTAAATATTTTACGGAAATTGTCCAGTAGCATCAACACCTTCGAATAATATGGATGCTTGTTCAGATTTTGGTTTTGAGCGTAGAAAACTTCGTGGTGTTAAACATAATGTACCTTTTGTTCCATCACTAACATCTGCTTGATAATCACATTCTTTTTTCTTTTCATTAAAAACAAGACCAGCTTTTTAATAAAGAAAATCCAAGGAGAAAAAAATTATTTATTAATATGATGAAAAAATTCTACATACGACTACATTCCATTGTTACACCCACACCTTGTTCATTGCATTGTAAATAAAGATCACAATAACGTTGATGTTCGTATAGACCAGCACCTTTACTTATACAAAATTCTGAACGTAAATTTGATAATATATCATTTTCAGCTAATTTTTCGACAAAAAATCTATAGAGAAATCAACGAAATTCAACTTTTACGGTAGTGTGTTTTTTATGATTATTTATCTTACAAAGCTTTTCCATTACAATCTGCTCCATCCGGTGATCGTTCTTTAGACCAATCACATCTACCTATTGTTTCACTTTCTTGACGCCAGACCTATAATTATTCAAAAATTTCAATAAACTTTGTTTTGTTAAATATGTTCATCTAACGAGGGAATATCTTCAAATGTTCACGTGCTAGTCGATCGAGATGATGTTCATACGATGAGTATTAGTAAGTAATAGAGAAGTTTGGAAAGATTTCGTTTCTCGGGGCTTCACTCCTCATATAACGAAATTCTATTGGATTTTTCAATAAAAAGATGTAATCTTCCTCAGCTCAGGTGAGAGTTTTGACTTCAAACTGAACACGACCTAAGCTTTTAATGAGATTAGTTGATTATGTAAACTTTAACTCTTCCAGTATTTTCTTTTTGGGCATGTAAATCTATGAACAAAATTTGCTTTTACATATGAGAGAATTTCAAATATTGAATATTTCAGGATAGAAGATACTAGAAAAGTTACAACTTGCCCAATGAACTTCTCTTATTGAGAACTTTGTTCGTGTAAAGTGTGAAGTCAAAACTCGAAAGTTGATTCTCTACATGACCTGAGAGGGTGGCGGTGGAGGATAGGGAATCACAATTGTTTTGTTGAAAAATCCAGTAAAATTTTTGTATATCAAGAACGGAAGTCCGGAAAAGCAAACCATTTTAGACTTTTCAATTACTTACAAGTACTCATCAAATGAATATAGTCTCCATCGAAAAGCAATTCGACATCTGGAGAGGTTCCCTCGTAAAATGTTCATATCAAGATCGATATCACAAATTTTGTGTAATCTTTTGATTACAGGACTCCTATATGTATATATACATGCTGAACTTCTATACACAATGTAACTTTTACATTAATCCTCTCTCTTTACCTTATACTTTTGATACTATAGTGCCATCAAATGATCTCACGTAACCCGTATATCAAATGAAGAAGAATGAATAATTGTGAATTTAGAGATATATAAGAATGTATAAATTCTTTAGATCAAAATTATTCAAAACTCTGCGAAACTGAATAAAAATCCGTAAAATTGTGTGTGTGTATGTCTATAGTCTAAGAAACATTATCGCCCGAGAAAGCTAAGATTACTGCCGTAGGTCTTATCTTACAGATGAGTAGACGTTGAATATTATTAGATCTATATATTGTGATATGGAATCATAGGATTATTCATAGAGCTATATGAATGATTTCGCAAGATTGTGAGTAACTCTACTCGACTTTTAAAGTACTGAATTTTATGATATTGTTTGAAGCTTAACACAATCTGTTATTTTTATTTAACGAATATACTTGATTTTAGGCTTTTATGAATCAATTTACATTTTATTTTGGTCATCTTTGCAAAACTTCGTAACCAAATGGTTAAGGTTTTTATTTAACTTACTAAACCTCTTGTACAATATTGAATTGTATCAAATCCACCATGGCAATTATGATAAACATTACAATAATATGAATCGGCATAATCACCATTTTGTTTTACCATACAAAATTTAGTTGAACGTCCTCGAGTATTATTTGTACCTGGACGCACTTCATCATCCAGACCTTCAGTATCTATATTCGAAATTCTTTTAGTGTGACAAAATTTTGATAAAATTAAAAAATAACAATAACAAACCAATTAATTTTTCTCGACCTTTACAATCAACTTTATCTTCCCAATCACATTCTTTTGTTTCTTCATTAAACATAAGTCTATTGGGACATCGTTTTGGATAATCCATAGCTGCTTGACATTGATGAAATATATTACAAAATCTAATATCTGGATAATTTCCATCCGGCTATTTAAAAAATAAAAGAACTCATCATTATAAAATATAAAATCATATAATACATACTAAACGTTTACAGAAATTTTCTTTGATACCTTCCCACATATAATCTGGTTTACCATTACAATCAACATTAATAGCCCAATCACATTCATTTTTTTCGGCTGAATATCTTAAATTATTTTGACATGTAAATACAACATCTTTTCCATTTTGACATATATAATAACGATTACAATATTGTTCATGAGCAAAATTTCCATTTGGCTAAAGAAAAAAAAAAGAAGATTTTTATTTCAAAAAAAATTCTCATGTAAGTTTTTCTTTTTTACTTTATCGGTACAAAATCCATTATTATCTTCACCTTCAAGTAATATATTTCCACCTTTACAAATTGTTGATTCAGGCCAATCACAGCGTTTTAATGTTTCATTAAATACTAAACGTTCTGGACAGCGTAATTTAACATCAATATCAGCCATACACTGATGATAAACATTGCAATCTATATTTACAAAAAAAAAAGAACAGATTTAAGAAAAAAAAAATGTTTCAAATAAAATTTACAAATTGGATCAATATAAAATCCATCGGTTTTTTCCATACAAAATAAACTTGATTCCATTGAAAGAGCAACAAGTGTACGTCCTGTACAACGAACATTATTTGACCATTCACATTTTTGTTGTTCATTATCCCAAAATAATTGATGTGGACATTGACGCATATTATCAGCACCTGATTCACATACGTGATAAACATTGCAATATTCTTCATGTGGATATGATCTATTTGATTTAAATAAAAAATTAAAAAATAACAACAATGTTACATATTTTATTTAGTTCAAATTAATGAAGTGTTATTTTTATAGTAATCCTAATGCATGTACTGAGTTCAAAAGACAAAACAATACATTCTTTTAAAAATAAGCAAATGCAATTCAGATTATGTCTGTCGTAATCAGTCGAGAATTTTTATCACAGAGAGAGAGAGAGAGAGAGAAAGAGAGCACTAAAAATAATGCGAGATTTATATCTGAGAGAAAATAATTGTTTTTCACAGATTTTTATCACACTCATGATGACTCTACCGTCCGAAACATCAATATATATGGATTTAAAACAATTTGTATTTTGCGTAATATTAAATATGAAAACAAAATTTCACTGTAAGTTTTACAATTGAATGATATGATAATCTCTTATTACATAGAACACTTAGAAATCTTATCTTATACAGCTAAATTGAAATTGATTTTTCGATCACAAAAAAAATGAAAATGCAGAAGAGCATCCATTGAGTTTCGATTAAAGAATTCATTTTTATTCAAATATCATTATGAAATCTTATATTAAAAGAAATCTATTATTATAATTACGAAACTCTATGTATAAAATGTCAAACTGAACATAATAATATTCATCATTCATCGACTTTTCTTTCATTCTTTATCCTCTTACCCATCTGTTTTTCCTGTACAAAATGTTGAATTAAATTTATTTTCATTAGGTAACATTTTTTTTGGTGAACCACAACGAACAGATGATTCCCAACCACATTCTTTTTTTTTATCATCCCATTGTAATTCACCAGTACATCGTACAATATGATCAGTACCACCAATACAATGATGAAATGCATTACAATAAGTTTCAGATCCATAACGACCATCTTGTCGATTTGTACAAAATGATGTTTTACCTTGAACAACAGGCATAGTTTTACCTGTACAATTCACATTTGTTGTCCTTAAACAAAAAAAAGCAGAATAGAATTTAACATAAGAAAAAATAAACACAATGCTAGGATTGATATATTTACCAGTCACACATTTTCTTTTTTTCATTCCAAGCTAATTGATTTGGACAATGTTCAATATAATCAATACCAGCTAGACAATGATGATATACATTACAATATAATGGATCTTCATAATAACCATCAGCACCTAAAACACATTCTAATGTTCCATTAACTATATTTGCTTGTGATCGAACTGAAGAAGTTGATAGGGTTGTTCTTCGAGTAGTAGTTGTAGTTGTTGTTGTTGTTGTTGTTGTTGTGGTGGTGGTGGTGGTGGTGGTAGTTGTTGTAGTTGTTGTTCTTAGGGTAAAAAGGATTTTACTGTCAGTATTTATATTATTATTATGATTATTATTGATATTATTATTATTATTATCAGCATCGAAGAAAGCTGATAAACGTGATCCACAATCGACATGTGATGCAAGTTCACAATCACGAGATATATCTGAGAAAAGAAAACCTTCTGGACAAAGTGATGGTTCAGGTAAACCCGATTGTGTACATGTAAAATACATATTACATAATCGTTGATCGGGAAAACGAATACCAGTTACACCTGCTGGACAAGTAAAACCAATTTGTGCAAGTAATGATTGAATATTAGCATTTGGTAACGGCGATGGTGGTGGTGATACTGATAAATGTTTATTAGGTATAAACGATCCCGATCGAATTTCATTCAATTTATGAATTAGTCGAAAATTAGTACTAGTTTTTGTTGCTATTGGTTTTGTTAGATAAGGTGCTTGTGTATTTGGTAATTTAAAAAATACATTTGATGGCAATACTCGTAATAGTTTTGTTGTTGATTTTGTTGTTGAAGCTAAACATAAGAAAAGTTAGTATAGAAAAACCAAAATTATTTATTTAAAAGAAAATTAATTTACAAGTTGTTGTTGACTTTTTCATTGGCATATTATTTATAATTTGTGAAGGATTTCGATAATTATTTGGATTTTGATGCCAAAGATGATCAGGTATTGGATATGGTCCTGGTCCAGGTAAACCAGCTTGTGCTGCTGCTTCGGCAAGTATAACAGGATCAGGTAAAGATGGTTGTATATATTGACTTTGATTAAAATTAATAGCTGAAAAATTATTTTGTAATTGTGACCATAAATTAAGTGGAAGTAAATGAATAAGTGATTGCATAGTTTTTCTATCTGTTAAATGTTGTGCTGCTTCTTCAGGTGTTGTATTATAAATATCATATTGTTTATGATTAACTAAATTTTTACCTTGGAAATAAGTTCGATTTAGTAAATTCATAATTAGATCACTATTATTTTTTACAAATGTTCCTATCGTAGAAGTATTGTTAAAAATATTTTCTACTGTTTCATTAATTTGTTCGTGTGTTGATATTGATTCATTGTCTGTGGAATAATTCAATGTTGATAAGAATGTATTGTTATCAGTAGAAGATAGAATTATTTCATTCGAAGATGAAGTTTCATTATTGAATAGAATAGTATCAGTTGATAGATATGAATAAGTACTGTTTTGTATTGATGTCATCTGTTCAGTTGTTATTAATGTTGAATTTAATATTGTGGATATAATTTCTGTTGTAATCGTTGAATCTGAAGAATTTGATATTGTTGATGTTAAATTTGTTGTTGAATCATCAGTGGTTATATCAACATGAACTGTTGATGTATCGAATAGAAACTGAATTGATGGTGTTGTTGTTTGAAAAAAATCAAACTGAAATGAATCAAAACCATCATTAAATCGATCATCAGATTGTTCTTGTTGTTGATGTGGTGATGGCGTTTCATCTCCATTTGGATAGTCAAGTGCTTGAAGATAATTTGGAATATAAACTGAATGATGTTGAGCATTTAGTAAATCTTTTTAAAATAAAAAAAGAATTTTTCCATAAAAACAACAAGAAAATGAAAAAAAATCTACCTGTAATTAGGTATATAAGGATGGTATAGGAAGAATAATACCACCATTTCAACATTGTACGAAAGTATTCAATTAATCAATACAAAAAAAAAAAAAGAAAATGATGATGATGATGACGACGACCGGCGACAGCGGCCTAATCAAGTTATTTTGTGTGCGGATTCAATTGCTCGAATTTCCCTCTTTACATGCGCATACTTCGTGTCCCTCTCTGTCTTTCTCTTTGTCTTCTTCGTTTTCGTATATTCCCTCTGCTTTGTGTGTATATGTGATTGTTTGTTTTACACTCGATCTTAATTGTGAAGAGAGGCGAAGGAGCTCCAATGTCCGGCGTGTATATATATATAGTAGAGAAGAAGAATTGACAAGAGACAAAAGAGGAAAAGAAAGAACAATGAGTATAGAAGAAAGAAAAAGATCACCTATCCTTTTTTCTTCTCGCCTTCTTCTTCTTTTTCGTCTGTCAACTCTCGAAATGATAGTATGTTGTACAGATTACGAATTGAACTAGTAAAAGTCATTTATGTTTTGTTCAATTGTCACATAAGAATAAAGAAAAGAATTTACGAGGCAAGATTTACTAGAAGATGACATTGAAAAGATCATGTTAGGTATTATATGTACAATGTAAAAGTTCCACATATCATTGCGATAATTCTCTTTGTTCACTATGCTTTCTAATACCACAAAGTATGTTCAACAATAGCAAAGGTCGAGCTGGCTTAAAGTTTACATATACGTTTGCAAACATGTATGCTGTCGAGTTTTCTTTATTTTTTTTCCTTGTTTTTTTCAAAGCACGTCAAAAGCTGATAGATGATGTAAAATAGATAAATCCTTCTCTTGTTCATTTATTGTCAATCTTTTGGACTCAACACATTTATTCTTTTGATCTATCATTTCAATGACATTCTTCAGCTGATTATAACTTGTAACCTTGTTTGGATTATCTTTTATAAATAGCAAAGCTTAATAAATATAATCAATAAGTAATGTCGAGATCATGATAGATTAAATATAATATCAAAACTCACAATTTT
Organism: Rotaria sp. Silwood2; assembly: GCA_905329745.1. Taxonomy (NCBI): domain Eukaryota; kingdom Metazoa; phylum Rotifera; class Eurotatoria; order Philodinida; family Philodinidae; genus Rotaria; species Rotaria sp. Silwood2. The sequence goes on along the minus strand of CAJNSZ010000001.1, from coordinate 3,728,342 downwards.
TAGTAAACACTGAATAGAATCTTTTTCTTTCGCAAATGTGTCACGTTTCATGACAGAAAAACAGTAATAGTCACGCTTGCTTGATCGTTTCTATTTATTGATTGAGGTATGTTATATATTTCATTTGGTTTGTTTTATTTTCTTTCATTTTTTCACTAATGTAGTTTTTACCATGAAAAGTATAAATGTCTCGTCACGATTGATTATTCGTTTATTTTTATATACGTTTTTGGTAGGCTGATGTGTTATTTTGTCCTTGCGTTGCTATCATTGATGATTTGTCGGATGTGGTTTTCGTGCATTTTACTCGAATATTTAATCATATCTATATTTCAAATATTCTTGAAAGGTTGAAAGCAAAGAGAGAAAGAAAAGAAGGTAGGTAATATAGTGCTATGATACTGTTTTGTTCATGAATGTTGTATACAACTCACATATCAATTTAAAATTTCTTCTTAAGGCCAGTGATATATTTATACAACAATAAATAAGTATGCTTCATGTAGCGATTAGTATCAAATCAGCTTATTAACATAGTTATGTGTCAGCAATAATGTTTGATTATTATAGATTGTTTTGATTTGTTTGTTCACACTCTATGTATTATGAAATAAGTGTATTAAATAATAAAATAAAAATCAACTAGAAATGACAACACTACAACCACGCGGTTACGGAGGACTTCCTTCATTTCAATTTAGTCCACCTAATCGGGCTCATAATCGATATTATAATGATAGATATCCAAGGTACGGAACATCTTTTTCACCACACTTTCCAACTCCGCGATTTTATCAGCCACCTTTCTATCCTAATGAAAGATATACAACACCTGGTTTCTATCAAGATCGACGATCTGGTTTTGGTAGACAACTTGCAACATTTTTATATAGATTAGATGATCAAGTTCGATATGAACAATATTTACGTAGGTTAGAAAAAATACAAAGGCAATATGGGAGACTACAAAACAATAACTATGCAACATCATTACCATGGAATAGTTATGGTGGCAACGTATATGAATTTGAAAAAGAGACAAAATATGTACCAGTACCAGTCTTTTTGAATCCTAATACGGGACAGTATGAACCTCTTGGAAATTCAGGTCTTGGTTTTTCTCCGAATATAGGCTACCCTGGTGGTATGAATTTGCCACCAAAAATCAGAGTCATTTTCATACCAACAGGTCAATCATCTTTACAACAACCATGGATAGGCCCATTAGTGAGTAATTTATTTAATCAGTTTAAAAAAAAATACTAAAACTAAATTTTTATATATTTTAGACGACACCACCTTTTCTTTACAATCGTATAGCACAACCTTTACACGCATTTCCACTACCACCACCATTACCACAACTAGGATCATTGCCTCTTACACCTGCAGTTCAACAAATGGTCATACAACGCTACAGCAATCCTGTTGCTGTATTACCTTGTACTCCTAGCTGGCAAATGTCTCAACTGATGATGCCCATTTATCCACAATTTTCTCAAGCACAACCTATGGTACCTATATCAGCCTTTGAGCCATTTTCAACTGCTGCACAATCCTACATTCCTCCTCTAATGCCAACTTTTCCATATCTTCCACCTGCACCACAACCCTGCATTCCTAATCTGATGCCAGCTTTTCCATCATTACCACCTGCTCCGCAATTATACCTTCCTCCTCCTTCCAGCATGCCGATGAACCAATGCATGTTATCACCACCATCATCACAGCTACCATTGCCAGACACTAATGTAGTTTCATCATTTCCTCAATATTTTAATAGCAACTATCCAAGCATGTGCCGTGCGTGTCCACCAGTACCACCTTCACTTAACATATCAGTCACTGGTCATTGTTGGGTACAACATTGTGCTGCTTGTCATCATGTACCAACATCTATTTCTAATTCATATGTGCGACCTGCCAGTGGACGAATTACACCATTGCTTCGCTATCCAACAGTACCACAGTATGTACCTGATCAGACAATACAACAACAGCAATATTTTCAAAATGAAGCACCGATTTTGATGCGTCCATGGTTACGAAAGACACCGCCACTTCCACCTGGCGCTATTCTTATTTCAGATGAATATGTCACTGACAATCGTTATTCTTCGGGACATGATCGTTCACGAAGAAGAAAACGGCGGCCTAAAGATAGTTATTATCCTGCGCAACGAGCCACAACTGTAGCATCAAAAACAGTAACCACAGTAAATCCAACAGCTATAAAAGTTAGTAGAAGTATATCACCAAGAAGATCAAGCAAAACTCATAACAATCGAACTCAAAATGAAGCATTCGTTCAATCAAATAATATCATATCAAATGATTCATCAAGTACTACAACAAGTGATGTAACTGTTGAATATCAAAAAGTAACGTTGCATTCGTCTAAGCCCAAAGAAAACGATATTCCTGAACAATTAGTTAATGAAGCTCGTAATATTAATTTTCAATATAATTACCAACCACAAGAATTACCTTCTGTTTATCTTGTTAATCAGTATTTGAAATCAAATAGTGAAGATTCTACATTAACTGCAAGCTTTAGAACATTATCTGACTGTTCTCCTTCACTTATTAAAGAAAACATTCAGACTTCATCGTCGTCAAGTAACTTTAGTCCAATGAAAGAAGAAGCAAACTCAGAGAAAGAAGATGAGAAATCAACTCATCCTCCTTCTCAAATAAAAAAACCTAAAGAACGATTGATTATTATACGAGAATTTATGACAAGTTCTCCATCAACAATGAGTACTATTTCATCAAATTCGGCTTTTAGTATTATTGACAAGGACATAGACATAAAATTCTAAAATAAGTTTATTGAAAACGAATAAATTAGAGGAAAATAACATCGTCCATGATGAAGTATTTTAACTTACAACTACTCATACTTATTGATTTATTAATAGCAGTATGCTAACTATCTTTTTTTTTCATTCTGTCCTATATTGTAATCGTATGATTTTTTTTACAAGGTTATTTCATAGTTATTAACCTTCGTCCTTCACACATAAATTGATTTTTTCTTTCTGTGTTTATTTTTTGTTAGTTAAATAAATTACTGATTAATAATAAAAATATGATAGTCTGTTTGTTTGATTAAAATTCAAAATAAGAAAAATAAATTCAAGCAAAAAAGAGTTCTGTTCAATTGTTTTTTTTTTTTTATTTTCCATACAAATCATCATCAACAAAGATAATCAACAGTTGGTGATGCATTTATAAAATTTTGTTGTTGTTGGGATGCATTATGACTTGGATTTGATCCTGTTGAAGGAAATAATTGAAATTCTGATTGTTTAGCTACATCTTTAACTGGTGGAAAATTTCGATCGACTGGTATATTAATATCAGATGTATGGCGAAGCAACATTGAAGAACTAGACATAACAAAAAACAGAAAAAAAGAAACAAGGTTTCAATTATAATAAAATTATCACTTACTATGGTAAATTTGCTTCATACATTCTTTCATTTGGTACAGGTAAAGTAAAATGTTCAACAGGATGTAATGTGCCACTACGATCTATATATGTATCTCGATGTTCTTGAGAAAGCTAAAATAAATAAAGCTAATGTTGTTTTTTAAAACAAAATAATAAGTAATTAACTTGATGAAATTTTCGTATTTCATTGGTTCGATCAACATTTGTATTGTTAAGTGCATACTTTGGTATATAAAGATATTGATCACGACTACGACGACGATCACTCATAACAAGTTCTGGTTGATGAGTATATGGAGTTGGAAAATAACCACCTAAGATAGGAAAAACACTTAAAAATAGGAATATGTAATTTAAGTGGCAAAACAGAAATACGAACACACTGACTATACAATGAATCAGTGTTCACTGAAACATTGACACATACATACAGTATGGATATGTCAGGTAAATCAATGAACATCGATCCATTGTAGTCAATGTGTGTCAATGAATATCAGTGTGAATTTTCGATGAACAGTTTACTGAAACTGCACATCTCTAATTAAAAAAATTCTTGAAAAATTTAACCTCTTGCATAAAGACTTTGTGATGAATTCAATGCTTCACTTCGATAATCTTGAAAATATTTTGCTGTTGCATTACCAAATGTTTCACCGTATTGAAATTGTGTAGTCGGAACATGACCTCAATGAACAAAAAAGTTCCTTATGCTAGTTTTTCTTTTTAGTGTATAAAAAATTACCTTTATAGCCTGGCATAAGTGAAGGTGGATAATAAGCTAATAGAGCAATCAAAATGTCATATAATCTTATTTTTTGTCTATTATAAAAAAAACATACTAGCATTGTAAGTTGTTTGTAAAGTTCCAGCTGCTCGCGACATTGTATAATCAATGAAGATTGAAATGGACGACAAGTAAAGTTTTATTTTTTTTAAAAAATATTCGTTTCACTGTATCGACATTTAACTATTAGTTGCTCGACACTGTCCTCTTTTCATATAAGAAAAAAAAATCAATTTGTCTATGTCGCTAGTAAATAAAATAGTTTATTTTAGCGGCGCCAAAATATATATCTCAATTTACTAATTCTTCATTTAATAATATATAATGCCATTTCATATTTGTAGTTCACTTGCTACAAAATATTCATCATTAGAATATCAAAAAATTCATGAACATGAATATCAAAAATTTTTAAAAACTCTTCAAATAAATAAAACTAATTTAATGAATATATCAAAAGAAAAATTGTATAAAAAGAATCATTCCTTATGTTATTATAATAATAATTATTTATTTCAACGTCAAATCAATTTACAATATCGACAAGATAAACGAAAAATTCTATATGAGCATATTCAAAAAGAAAATTTAAAATTTAGTCAAAAATTAATTAATGCTAAGGCTTTTCTTAATCGTTATGAACAAAAATCATTTTTTGATAAACATTGTAAAATTAAACAACAATTACAACGTTATCCAGACTCAATACGAATTAAAACGAAAAAAACAAATTTTCAATTTTCATCTAATGAAAATTTCAAAACTATTAATAAACCTGTTAATTCATCACTTTTAGTCTATAATAATAATCGAAATCGATTATCTTATAAATCAATTAAATTACAAGAAAAACATTCAAAAGAATCATCATCTAATATAAATAAACCTCAAATAACTGAAAAAAAATGCATTTATTCTATAAAAAATAATTCAAAGTTTTCAAAAACACCTCCATCGATTACATCAACTATTCAAAATGCAAAGTAAGTTACAATTTTTACTAATGAAAATAAAAATACTCATGTGCAACCTCTCGAGAGTTCGAATTTCCGATGCGATAAATCCGTGTACAGTTTGACGAAACATTTTGTGACACAATACAAAACAAACTTATTCTTCTGCCATCACATATTAGTTTATTAACAGTGAAAGAATAATAAATGTCGATAAGATTTGTTAGATAAAAAAATTAAAACTCGTATATTCATATTTCAAATATTAAAAATAATCAAAGTTCTTTTATTTCAAATCGAAAGAAATGTCTTATATATTTTCCTACGAGCATAATATTATGTAGCCAAGTCGGTATAAACAAAACTGAGAAGTAATTTAGTTTTGAATACATTCTTTCGAAAAATTCAGAGTTAGTTTTACAATAAGACAAGTTCGTCAATATGGTTTTTGGCGCGAGTAGATGAGTCACTATAGAAGGAGGATCTACAGCAATGATTCGAAAATGTAATTTTTTTTTGCATGTTATGAACAAGCAAGAAAAAACAATTGTTATCGAAGTTTTAAATGGCATTTTTGCCTTCTGGTAATCGCTGTGAAAAGGCCTTCTAAGAATTAATTATTAAATGCTGTGTACTAGAAAGATTTTTGTGTGGAATACCCTTTCCAATGACCTTTAAGAGAAAAATATTTGCAATACTTTTTAGTAAGATGTCAAAGAACTTCGTTTCAAATAGATATCGGCAGTGAAATTTAAAGAGAAAATATTAAAATTCCGGTAAGTCTTCTGTTAAAAGGCATCATATTATAGGTCTTCTTAATAGAATGCTTCTCTCAAAGTTTCTTGTGCGTTTGAGAATCACAAAATAAACGAGTTGATGTGAAAAATTAGATCTGTGGTAGAAGCAACAACGATAAATAATTCTTTTTTGAAGCATCATATTCTGCAATGCCGAAAATCATCGACTAACAGGTATATTCACAATAAAAGTGAAATGAAAAAAGACAAATCAAGCACACACGCAGTCTACATTCGGTAATGATGAATGATTATACATATTAGGCAAGCACTGGAAAATTAAAATCCAAGAAAATCTTGAAAGTTGGAAAAATCCACACGCTGGAAATTTTCTTTTCTTTTCCGAAAATCTGACAACTGTGAGGATGAAACAAAATTAATATGTATAGAGCGTAGATAGATTTAATCAGTATAAATCATATTCCATAGTAGCATTTTTTTTCTTCGTAGAATATTGGTTTGATTTACATCTGTAAGAAAGAATCATCCTAGTTTCTTGTTCTAAACGAAAAACATTCATTACGTTTTGTACCCTTTTTTTTATAACACCCGTAAAAATCTCTTGTTTATCAAGAAAAACATCGAACATTACAACCATTGAAACAAATCTATTGGAAAATGAATCATCACTCATTCCGTCTACGGATAATATTATTAATTGGAAAATTTCAAGCGATATGGAAAATCTTAAACAAAAAACATCATCATTAAAAATACAATCTTCTAAAACTATATATTCATCTCAATCTTCATCAACATCAGAATCAAATTTATCCAATCTGTAATAAAAATCTAATATCATTTGTGTCTCCTACATAAATCATTTATACAAAGCACCAAGATGATCGAAAAAAAAAACACGACAGCATAAATATACTATATAGAAAAATAACACATGAAAAAGAAAAATGAAAATAAAACAACTATTAACAATCAGTCGAATTTCTTAGTGTTTTTTGTCGAATATTCATTGATAACGGTTGTCTTCGAATAGGTGTTGTACGTCGTTTCCAAATAGGTGATGGACTTTGTCGATTATTATCAGACTTTTGATTTAATGATCTTGAATTCGATGTTAATAAAACATTACATGAACGACTTGATGATAAACGTTGCGAAGAAGAAGAAGTCTTTTTTGTTAAATATGATGGTTCAGAATTACGTATACTTGTTATTGTACGATCATATGCATTTTGTCGCCACTCGACTGTTGTTGCTATTGAAGAAATACAATTATTAATTGTCTTAACAAATGTTTGAGCATCTCTATAAAATAGAAAAATTTTCGTTTTCATAAAAAAATAAAATTTAAGAAAAAAAAAAATATTCAATTTTTACTTATTGGCAAATCGAAAATATGTTTTTAAACGAGTTTTTGAATCTGTTTGAGTTAATTGCCACATAGAAATATTATTATCTTTAGTATCATCATTTTCTATTAACTCAACATTAATATCTTCCATTGGAATAAATCGAATAAATCGATCAGATATTATTTTATTTCCTTTATAGATTGATAATAAATCCTAAAGAAAAAAAATATTGTTTTTTTCTTATTTGTAATCAAACTAATTAATTAATTAATTAAAAATTTACTTGTTTTTTCTTATTTGATTGTTCACGTACTATTAAAAGACATCCATTACGAAAAACAAAACAGTATGTTTTTAAGCGTTGATGATTTTTTCCAAGAAGAAATAAATGCATATTAATCCAATCAATTTCTCCATAAGCATATAGATCAGGCAAATTTAATTGTAATGTCTTAATAAAAAGAAATAAGAACATGAAAAAAAAAAAAGTTACTAACGAGCAAGTCTTTCCAACTTGAAAAACGCTTTTCATTTCGAACTCTGTACATAAGTTAGGCCCTCCCTATAGAGTTATAGTCGTTTAATGAAATTTTTGTCTGTAGCACTGCATGCACAAAATAAATGAATAATGTTATTTCAGTTAAAAGAATATTTTCTTCACGATGTATTGAATTCTTAGAAATGACTCATATTCCACAAAACATGCGACAATTACATATTTTTTGCAAATTCAATATCTCGTGAAGAAAATATTCTTTTAAGCTAAATTTTTCAAAACATCTAAGTTACAAGTAGACCTATCTATAGGCTAAGATTTCAGTAAAACGGCTGTAACTCTGTAGGAAAGATCTAGATGCCCTTATCATTTTAGAGCTTTTAATCCTTCATTGGAATCTAATTTATGCATAGAGTCTGAACTCAAAAGTGATTTTCAAATTGAGAAGGTTTCTTCTTTAGAAAAACAAAAATAATTCAATACTTTATTATGTTCTTCACTATAAGTTTTAGTTATATATTCAAATGATTGTCCGAATTCTTCATAAAGTTGTTGCATACCATTCATATATTCACCAATATTATTCATCATTGTAATAGCTTGTTTCAATTTCAATGTTTCTGTAGATAATAATTGTTCATTAGAATTATTTTCATTTGAATTTAAATAATTTAACATTTGTTGTATAAGTAATGGATATTTAAGTATACGTTGAACTGGTTTTATTAAATAAGATTCAAATGATAATGAATGTTGATGACGTGGATTACGTGCAGCAAGAAATTCTTTTAAATGTTGATTATTTTGATGAATATCAAGTAAACGATTCATTCTCAAATGCATAGCACAAAATGTTGAATATAATTTAAAATATTGAGAATATGAAAGAAATGTATCAGCTATTGATATAAGAATATCCTAGAAAAATAATCGAATTTATTTTATATAATAATAAATAAATAAATCGTACACGAAATTCATGAGTAGCATTATAAGCAAGTATTTCCGTTGGAATATTTGATTCAAGACGCTTAAGAAATGTTTGTTGTAATTGATGAATTGATTTAACACTAACATATAATGATTCAATTGCATCAGCAGGTAACAGTTTTGAATCATCACGTAATGGTTCAATATATCGTTCGAGTAAGCGTTGCATATCCTGAAAGATAAAACACTTTTTTTAAAGATTGGTCTATCAAAAATAGTAAAGTTCTTTTTCAGCAATGGATATATAGGACATTCGGAGAGTCACTTATTGAAAAGAAGATTGTATCTTCATGGTGATTAAACTAAATCAAGTAGGCTTTTTCTCCGGTAATAGAATAGACTTGCAAGCTTTTATTTTTTCTATGAACATCCCTGATAATTATGACTTTCGAACCCAATACATAAACAAAATCTTCTTTCGAGTTCCGAAAAACAAGAGACAAGATTTTTTTCTCAGTTAATTCAATTTATTTTTATTATTTTGAAGCTAGTGATTCAGATGTTCTTTTCTGACTTTTTAAATATTTACGTGGCATGTTTTTTTTTTCGAAAATCTAGGAATATTAGTTTCGAATTTGATGACTGTGAAAATCTTAAAATCGTGTTAGTTTTATTAGTGAACTTCTTATTAAACATTTTAATGAGCACGAAACTAATTACTTACGATTTTTCAAAAGTATCATACATATATTTATTAAGAGCAGAATACATCTGTATGGCGCAAAGTTCAGAACGACAAAAAAAATCAAAACAATCCAGTTGAAAACTTTGGCTCTTGTTACTTGAAACGCGAAAAAAGGGATTTATGTATATAAGTATTAGATTCGAAAGTTATAGTTTTCAAGAATATTTATGAAATAAATAAAAACTTGTAAGTCTCTTCTATTATTAGAAAAAAATAGCCACTTGATTCGGTTTAACCACAGAGAAGATGTATAGTTTTCTTTTTGACGAGTCACTTTCCAGATGTCTTGTGCATAGAAAATCATCTATGATTGAAAATTCTCGGTCAGAGTTATGTTGATATAAATATGTTCATGATACTATGCTTCAGTATATTCGAAAGATAAATGAATAGTTTTGACTGTATATTTAAACAATTATTTGATAAACCATTTTTTTCTGAAAGAGAAATTCATTTAACATATTTACAAAGATTTACAATATATTATTATGCGTATATTTTTTTCTTCACAATCGTTGAACTCATCATGACCTCTGAATGGAAGAGAAGATTTACTTTACAACTTAATCCTCATTAATAATAATGTTTCATAAGAAGCCTTTTTGTTGTCACTTCCAACACGAACGTCCTTAATAGAAACTCATTTTCTATGTCAAAATCACTATGTTACATCATCAAGGATCAAATTAGGTATTTTCTTTCTCAAAAGAAGTTCAATAGAATATATTTTTGTGCTCGAACAAAAGAAAACTACTCAATCAATCATAATTATTTGACGAACATAATTCTTTTGATTCATATCTCAAAACTGCTAATTTCAATCAAATTATATCAATTTTAATTTTTTCGTAACTTTAAAATGATTCTCTCTTAATATTTACCTGTACATAAGATCTTTCTGTTTCGACTAATTCAAAAATAACTTTTCGTAATCGTTGTGCATTTGAAAGAGCTTTAATACGTGGTACTGGATTTATGATATTTATCTGTTCTGTATTTGTATTTAATATAGTAGTTGTTGGTCGACAATATCGACTTATTTCATCAACATTTTTTAATAAACGTTCAAGTGCTGCTGCCGATGATGATGATGGTATTTGTTCATTTTCTTTTGTATCGTTATTAACAGATAATGTGATTTCATTTGGATAAGCTGAATCAGGTTTGGGGACAATAAGTTCACGAAGTTCTTGTCTTGATAATCTTTCAATACGTGGTGGTGGTGGTGGACATATTAAATTTTGAATAATTGTATGTGAAAAATCAAATTTACGACTTGGATCATTAGTTGATTCAATTAACCTTTAAGTTAATTAAAAAAAAAAATCTCAAATATGATACATCTTTTCATTTTAAACTAACCTTGATGAACGAAGTGTTAACATAATTGGGATTCGATTAAAATAATGATCTAGTGTATCAAGACTAAGATCTTGTACAATTGAATTATTTACAATAACTATTTCATCACCTTCTTTAACTCCTAGAAAAGAAAAATATTTGATTAAATTTTAACGAAATGTTTACTTTGAATTGTTTTTTCCTATTCTTACCTAATCGTTCGCTTTCACTTCCTTTTTTGACATTGGATACAATAACTTGTAATGAATATTCGCGATATAATTCAGTAATAATTTCAATGCCAGACAGATCGAGTTGATTATTTAATGTTATTTGATATACGATTTTGCGTCGTATTTCAATTGATGAATAAGTCTAGAAAGAAACAAAACAAACAAATAAATAAATAATAATTTTGTTTTTCATTAGAATTTAACATACAAGACTATTGAGTTTATCATTTCGATTTGGTACAAATCCATGCGAGGTTGTTGAATGAAAATATAGAAAATGATCATCGATTTGTAGTCCTAATTTATCAATTACACGCTGTAATAATTCACCAACAGTCCCCATTTCACTAATTGATACAATTGTTCTCTTCAATAAAAAAAAAAATATGAATTGATTGAGGCTTCTCAGCCATCCAAAATCGGTTTCCTCTCAGATACATTCAAGTCCCCTGAAATTTGGAAAATATTTTGAAGCTATAGTGAACAAACTATGGTAGAATTTTCACTTCTATAACATCACGTTTGACAGAGATAATTACTAAACAAGGATGAAAACAACTCATTTGACAAACCGAACTTCTCTGTCCAAACTCATTCTACATACTTAATATTTTTTGTTTGAAAGAGCATGTCACGATGCAGTGTATTACAAAATCCTTTTATTTAAATTCTTACTTTTCAAGCGGAGAAAAGGTATGACAAGTTCAATGACTCAAAAATCTCTAAAAGTGGGTGTTTATTTATAAAGATGTTTGTATACCTAATAAAAATAAAGCTTTATTAAAGAAAAAGGACTCTCTAGTACATTGTACTTTGACATGCTCTTCGAAACAAAAAAAAAGGAAATGTATAGAATGCGGGTCCACAGAAAATTCTAGGTTGCGTGATCAAAAAAAAGTACAGACAGAGAAAAACAAAAACCTTTCCTGCTATTTTTCTGAAAATAGCTTGTTTTTCAAGCAAGTGACGACAGATATCATCAAAGATTTGGCAAAAAAAGGGGTGTTGAATGAGAAATCATGTCATTTATGAAAGATTAAGCTTGGGGTTATCTTCCTATACATTTATCTTAATTTTTATGTTTTTGACTAAAATTGGCTTTTTCTACAGAGGACCTTAAAGAAAAATCGACTTTTTTTGTGCAATATATTGTAAAATTCGGTCTTCGCATATCGTATGAAAGACATAAAAGTAGTAGCAGATTTTCTCGCTCAAAATTAACTAGAAAAACAAAATTTTTCTGAACTAGAGATGTACGGGAGCAAGTTCTTTTATTTCGGTTCCGATGACTTCTTTCGCAGTGGTCCCGATTATGACCTCGGTAAATTTAATCTAGTCCCGGTTCCTGTTTAAAGAACATCATTTTAAAACTTATTTGTGTCCTATCTAAAAACCACTTTTCAATACTTATTTTTTGATTTATTTAGTCGACGACTAGTGCTTTTTTGAGTCATTTCTCTTGAATTATGTTGACATGACTTATAAAATAATTCGCTTAAAATAATAGAATATTTGACTATAATCGTTAGTTCCGATTGGGGTAACGTTTTCCTCGCAGTACACCAGTTCCGATAAATTTCTTTCTCGTAGTTTCAATCCGCATATCCCTATTCCGGACGTTGTTCTATTCAGCAAAAAAGAACTTATTAGTACATCATTTTTACCATGTGAATATCTCAAAAGAGCTTTGATGTGTTTTAAAACTTATTTTTTTTATCCATTATCTCAATTAGACCTTGAAGAATCATTTCGATCATTGTTTTAATAATGCATGACCGAAACGATTATTCTCAAAAGAAAACCTAATATAATATCTTTTATTAAACTAACCATTTCAGGATTGGAATCACATGTAACCATTTGTAAAATAGTTAGATCAGATACTGTTGGTGATTCAATAGGATCTATAGAATTTGTTGGTGTAGTTAAATAACATGTTGTTTGTTGTTCTTTTTGTTGACTATCTTTCATACTTGTATTAGAAAATTTATATTTTGATCTATGACGATCTAATCGTCGTCGTGCAGCAATACATGCGTAAAAACTGCATGGTGCAAATGCAGCAAGTTTATGTAATGTTGCTTTTGTTGTTGGACATGCTTGTGAAAGTAAATCTTTTGGATTTGGTAAATCTCGATCATTTGTTAATGCACATAAATAACATTTATTACGAAATAAATCAATATGAAATGCTTCTAAATTTTTTTCCCATAAATCAATTTGTTTTGATATAAGTAAACGAACTTTTTGACTTGTTGATGAATTTAATTGTAATTCACCTAATTTACGCATTTTATTTTCACGTTCAATATTTTCTTCTAATTCTTTTATTGTTATTTTTAATAAATTTTCATTTGTTTTTAATGAACAATGATAATGTATAGTACGAATCCAATGATCTAATTCAGATTGATTAGATGACTAATAATGAAATTTTTTCAATGAAAAAAACAAAACAAAACAAGCAATAACATTAAAACAAACCTGAAAACAATATGTATCACCAGTATGAGTGGTTAAACTAAATACATGTTGACGATGAGGATGTTCAGGTAATGGGTAACAAAGACTTTCAATAATGTCTAGAAGAATAAAAAGATATATAAAATACAATAGAAATGTTTATTTTGCATCTTGTCTTTCGCTCTCGCAATCATTCACTCTATAGGTTACTAATCTGTGATTAGTCGTCCCACAACATACATTCAATGTGTATATTGTGTTTTATTTTTCTTTTCTTCTTGTCTTCTCATTCTCCTTCTATAAATACAATTCTCACTATGATCCAAACTTGAATGACAACAAACTGAGAATCTTAATTAATAAGAATACACATCTGTAATTCATTTAGATATTGTAGAAAGAGAGAGAATAAAATTTCTTTCTTTCTTTTTCGAAATTCAGAAATCATGGGATTTGTTCATTTATGATCTCGTTGTTGATTCAAATATTAAACTATTGGAAGAATATGTTACCTTTTAAGTACTATTAAAAGTGATTTTGACAAATGCAAATTCTTTTCAAAAAAAAAAATAGTCGTACAAGGTGTTCCAAAAAAGTATGGCCACTTAATAAATATAGATAACTCAGCTATTGATCAAGCTTAATGAAAATCATTTTCCAATCGTAATAGAAGACTAGTAAGTTTTCATTCGTAAAGATCAAGTTCATCAACACTGTAGAAAATGTAACCGCCTCCCCCTCCTCCCGCAGTAGAAGCTCCCCGATTTTTTATTGTGTGCTATTTATCTCCATAATTTTTGATTAAAAGGGCTCATCAGAAAACCAATGCAATTTTGAGGATTTGTGAATATATATTGTAGGCTTTAAAAGTCCAGAAATAATACTGACATGAACCTTTTACGATTTTCAGCAGAAAACTAAGTATATTTTCACCTAAATATACTAATTAAAGTTACAATGTTTTCGAAACATTAAATAATCAAAAAATGAGCGGGGTGAATCTTTTATTACGTCTGATGCATTGTTTCTTCAAGAAGGCTTTCTATTGCGGAGAGGACTTTAGTATTGTCGGTTTCAGTTTAAAAGTCAGACTTTTTTCAATGCTATCAATTATATATATCGTTTCTTTTCTGATATCTATTCGAAACACTAGTTATTATGGACCTCAGATTACTTTAATCTTTTTTTTTTGTAACTTTCTAAACACTTCTTTTGATTATGTTCTTACGAAAAGAAAAGCAAGAGAGTCGCTCTTAATGTTAAAATAAGTTATAAAATAGTTTAACACATTAGTTTTCATGGTCATTAAAGTTTTCGAAGAGTCACGAATGATTTGCTATGAAGAAATGTACCAATGATTCGATCGTTTTAAAACATTTTAAACAAATGATTAAAAAAAAACAATAATTAAAGATCTGCATGATTTAAGATTCATAATAATGATAGAAATTCAAGTAAATATTATAAAAGACGGTGCACATTGTTCGTGAAATTGTAAAAACCCTAATTTATAAATTTTAGTCAAAGTGTTACATTTTTCATACTGTTGATGGAATTGATCCTGGCAAATTAAAACTTATTAATCTTCTATTTGAAATAGAAAAAAATATTTCGATTAAGCTTCACCAACAACACAGTTATTTATACTTATTAAATAGTCATGACTTTTGGGATACCCTGTACATTTATTGTCAATGATTAAATGTTATTATGAATAATTAATCCAAACCTTCGTCTACATCAACAACTGC
>CAJNSZ010000001.1:3645613-3712975 GCA_905329745.1 Rotaria sp. Silwood2 | reverse complement strand
AAAATGAGGGGAAAAATCCAATTTCTGGCGTCTTACAGGACTGTGCTTTTGCTTTGACTATCTTCCCCACAAGTTAAACTAAATGTAATAGCATAGTTTTGTAGAGCTTCAAAAGAGCTATTGAATAGTACCTTACTCAAGTAGGATCTGTATTTCTTTCGTACCTTAATATTGGACTTCTATTAATATCAATAAAATGTCACATAGTAGTGTGCAAGGTCATCTCAGGAAAACAATGAAAGAAGAATATTTTACCACACTATTTTATATCATTCGATAGCGAAAAAAAACAAACTTTTATTTGGTATTTTACTCAAATTAAAGGATGTTAACAGAGTCAATATACTTTATGGAAACACAGCATATTGCAACTGGCCAGGTAATAGACAGTATCAATATTTTTGCCCCCCCCCCCCCCCGCCCCATACATAGCTATGACAAAGGCTAATTCACTAATTCAAACGTTAATCGACTATTTGAAAAATATAAAACTCGATTTCAGGAGGCGGTCTATTTCATCGATTAACGACCCTTCTCGTTTGAACAATCAAGAGTTCAAACGTGACTTGTGACATTTTACTATTGTAGAATGATATGAAAGAGAAAAAAATGTCGATCGATTTTTTATAACTACTGCTCTAATAAGTGAGATTTCTTTGAGGATAAAGTTTCAGATGAGTTTATTGAGTTTTTCTTTTGAAAAGTCCAGAAATATGAACTAAAACCTTCACAAAGCAGCAGTAGATAAACATTTTGGCTCTCTAATCCAAGAAAATCGAAACCGGCTGCAGAGCTCTATATGCCATAAGATAGAGCGTTCGACGCTCTACAAAACCTACTAGACCACAATTCACCCAAATTCGGAAGGGGTTTTTTATTAGAAGATGAAGTTTGTGTAGCAGTGAATTTGTTGTGGTCTTATTAAAATATTCCTTAAAAAAGGGAAACATTTTGAATCATATATGGTTCGATAGAGCGGATCACGGGCTATCAGATTATGTATAAGATGTTTCATTTTGTTATTGAAATTAAAGAGAAAATGTTCTCGCAAAAATGAGAACTTTTCACTTTAACCATGATTTTCCGGAATTTTTGAAAAATGTATTTTGCCTATTTCTACCCTAATCCATAATCAAACCCATAATAATTTATTACCAAAATGATCAGCTCATCGAGCTCTACAAACTCTGAAAATTTCAGCCAATTCTGAGAAAGTCATGTATAAAGTGGTACGTTTCCCATGGAATTAGTCTATGCTTTTACGCATCTTTTTGAATGTTTAATGTAAATCTTTGTGAGCTTTCATCTTTGATTCTAACCTTTCGGTTTCATCTTTTCATTTGCACAATTTTCTATTTCGTCTGTTATATTCTAAACTCCCTTACTTTTATCATGCAGCATTTTCTGCGCTGTGTGTTTTCTATGTTTAACCTTACAGAACGTCTTCTTCAAAGTCTATAGCTATTTCATTTCAAACTATCTCATGAAAAAAGAATTGTGTTCATTTTTTCGACACCACGAGTTTTTAGCGGTTCTAAAAAGAAGCAACACATCTCTCAGAACATCATGCGGAAAACATCTTACAACCAAACAAAAGAAGTAACAAAATGCGTTCATAATAATCACAGCACGCTCAATCTTATGTTAACAACATGTTCTTACTGAAGAATATAAATGATGTCATATATCCTATATAGTCTTCATTTTTTTCGAGTGCGAATTTTGCAAGCATAACTTCTATAGACCCTCAAGCTCCCTGTTTCAGTTGGAAATTGAGTACTTTTTTCTTTTGAATTCAGATTGAAAGTGAATATGTCCTTGAATGCTCTTTCAAGGTATCTTTTTTGCTTTAATTAACAGATAGATAGATAGATAGATAGATAGATAGATAAATACATAGACATCTGTATAATTAAAAGATATATATGTAGATCGACAGATCTATAGATATGCTAGTATATGGCTAACTAAATAGATTTACCAAAACAATGTCAACAGTAGAAAATATCAAATCATAGAAATATCGAAGAAAAACGTTGTTCTCTGTCTCCATTTGACGTTTGACTTATTTATTTAAGCAGAATTTTTATACTGTGACATATTATCTGTCAATCGAATTTAAGCTTACCAGCTTATTAGTTAGATAATTACACAGTGAGATAGTTAGTATAGTAGGCTTGTAATTAGATAGATAGTTAGACATTTAATGAAGCAGATATTTAGGCAAATAGTAATGTTGATAGTTAGATAAGTAAATTGAGCAGTAATTACATAGTAAGTTCGACACGTAGTTAAAGAGATTGTTACCGTCTATTGTATAGTTAAGTGGCAGCAGAAATTTTTTGAGTAACTGTAAACAGTAAGAACTAAGCAGTTTATGGGTGTCCAGTCTTGTCTAAAATCGACAGAAAATTCTGTGTTGCCTTTCTTATTGAGTACGTAGTGAGAGTCTTGACGATGATATCTGCCCGGTTGAGACAAAAAGTTACTTCCAATTGCAATATAACGCTTGAAAAGATTTCTTATAACTTCAAGTTTTGAAAAATTATGGTGTACAGTCTGTAATAAAATCTCTTTTCCTTTCGAATGAAAACAATTAGTGCTTTCAGTCTTGTATTGCTTGACAGAGGAGATACTAATCTTTCTAATCACAATATTACACTTGGAGACTCATATTTTATCTAGGTCGAATTGTAATTGTCTTGAAAACTCGTCACATGTCCAACACGAAAAGTAAGAGAATTCATGATTGTCTATGTAAAGAGATAGAATAATGTCAGTTATAGATAGTGCTAAAAACCCGAACTCTAATTCTTGTTCTTTATTCACAAAAAAGTGGAAGTACGCTTAAAATCTGCATAGACGTTAGTTAGATGAACGTATGGATGGATAATAAGTTAAGTAGATACCTGTTTTTAGATATATAACCAATTGATAGAAGGATATAGTTAGACCGATAATTAAAAATAGCTACTCAGGTAGATAAATGGATAGTTAAGTAAGTAAATGTATAGTTAGACCGGCAAATAGTTAGATAGGTAGATACATAGTTAACTGAGCAAATGGCTAGTGGATAATCAGTGAGATAGATAGGAATAGAGATAAGTAGGCAGATAACTAGGCCAATAGACGAATCGAAAACGTATTCGCAGACAGATAGATAGATTGCTTTATGTATTTGTTTGTAAGTTGATCGGTAGAGAGATAGATTTGTTTATCTGTGTACCAATTATTATTATCATATGAACGCTTAGATGGTAAAAAAATCGTGGAAACAAACACAAATTAGAAATGAGTGAAAATAAGAACATAATGCTGTGATATCGTAACGCAAGAAAAATTTGATCATTTTAGGGTGCTAAGTGTGGCTCCCCAATATGAATCAGGAATGCTTACAAAAGGTAAGTATGAAAGCGATCAGAAATCTGTAACATATAGACTATCAAAAGGTTTAGACTGCATGAGAAGTGATCATTTTCATGCCATATTTTTCTAAATTTTTTCGAATGACAATTGAGAATCGCGATTGGTATTCAGCAACGATCGAGATGTTTGTTATAAGCGTTTCTCTGCTCTTCTTCATTTTTTTCTCTTGTTGCGTGTTGCCATCAATTCGCAGCTATGGAAATTCACTAAATTTCCAGCGACGAATGTTTCAAAAAGATTGAAAATATACTCATTCATGAAACAATGGAGGATGATCTTGTTAATGGAGTATGGATTCTTTGCCTTCTCGAATGCATGCAATAGTATCCAAGCAGACAAGAATTTCTAAAAATGCATAAAAGCATCCTTATCATGTGTGTTTAAACGTTTCATGTCTACTCAGAAAACACAAAACTAGCTATTTTCATTATAAGAGATAGGAAAAGATGCTTACAAAGGCAGTATTGACATCTGGAAAATACTTCCACAATATTTATGACTCACCCCAACATAAGAAAGTCATTTTCATTCACAAAGCACGTCAGAATATTCCGAAAAAAAGGTTCCACGTTTTCCAGATGCTAAAATTACCTTTGTCAGGATTCTCACACAAACTTAATATTGAAAGTAGCTGGTCTTGGTATTTTCTGAAGAGACATGAAAAAGATCTAACGAGAACCATGACTAGGATATTTAAACGCATTTTTAGAAATTCTTGTTTGCTTGGACGGAGATAAAGTGTCCTTCTACTAGATAAATGCTTTCTTGTCGATTCAAAATCGTTCTTTATCTATATGGGAAGCGTTCTACATCAATCTATCAAGTACTAGAATATTTTCTAAGTCGTTCTTGTTAGAATACCAAAGAAAGTATTTCATATTGCTAAGAGTATTTTCTATTTCATCATAATGACAAATTATGAACGAGTATATACATCATGGCCTTTCTTGTCCATAGATCATCATTCTAGAAAGTAAGTTCAAATGGAAAAATGTTTTCTAAGTCAATCAAAAATATAGTTTTTACAAAAAAAAAATGCATTCTCGTTGATTTTATCAACTTACCAAGCATATGTTTTTTTGAAAAGAATGCTGAAAATTTCAATCGATATTCCTCAACACTTTAAACGAAATTAAACGTTCATCATAGTGTTAATGTCGAACACTGACGAAAATAAATTTATCATTGTCTCGAAAGAACTTAGCAGACTGAGTTATAGGTAGTAATAAAGAAAAATATTAGTAAGTTAAATAATTACATATACGCTAAAAATGATAAGTACAAACAATATTAATCACAAAAATATTCAAAATATATGCTAGTAATGCAAATAGATTCGTTTATTTCTTGAAGGATAAAATTACAATGGCTTATTATGGTAATATTTGCTTTTTTTTTTCTTGCGAAATTTATTTTGGTCATACTAGTATATACATTTTCAAATTTAACGCATTGTACTTATACGAACAGAATAGATAAAGAGAAACAATAGAATGAAACCTAGAATATTTTTTTACTTTCATTATACTTTAAGTATACAAGATCTTGAATGAGAAGTAGTTAATTATCTTAATCAGTCTCGGGAATATAATTAAACGAAATTCATTAGTATCTATTTCTTTATACTTGAGCTCTCTTCCACTTTTTATCTTCTTCTCGCAAGTATCACAAACATAGAGCTTCTCTCATTTGAACATAATTATCGACAAACTTCAAGCGATTATCTTGTCTACTAATGTTCTAAATAATGAACGATACGAGAAAAGATTTTAATTGTAACAAACTCATCCTCTTGCAGCTGTCTATATTCATGAAGACTAGATGACGTCAAGAACAGCTCACTATACATTCAGATTTACTCATCAAATTCTTCTGAGTTAGATTATATCTGAAAAGAATATTTTTTTTAGTAAGTTCAACTAAAAATATCTGCAGAAAAAGTATCATCGCTGCACATTTTGTCGTACAATTTCAATATTTTTAGAACAATAAAAGCTAGAGAGTTGAAGTTTTATCATTAATATAACTGTTTTTGACATTTATGCAATCTGAAATTATGATTGAAGTCAGAACAACTGTTCTTCAGTTATAGATTAAACAAGTTTCAAAATATCATCATATAAAATGAGTAAATACATTTTTTTTTGAACTCTCCAAGCCCTTCCTTTTTCTCCTGATATAGAAATAAGAAAAAAATAAATATTTTTATATAAAACCGTTATTCAAAGAGTTCTCTTTTGTTGAGTATATTGGTTTGTTATTCAAGCTCTTCTTCGTATGTAGGAGTAGCAGTCTGTGTAACTATACAGGAAAAAGAAGAAGTGCCTGTCATCGAATGTCGAGAGTAGAAGTATACAAACAGAAAGATGCGTAGACTTGTGAATCATATGTTTTGATAGAACCATATCCAACCTACAAAATGGCCCATTTGTACTTTCTTTTCTACTTCTTTCTTATCTCAAACAAACGTCTTCTTTACACACGTTTCATTAAAAACTGCTATTTTTTTCTAGCTGTAAACCTTGAAACTTAGGA
Source organism: Rotaria sp. Silwood2 (assembly GCA_905329745.1). Taxonomy (NCBI): domain Eukaryota; kingdom Metazoa; phylum Rotifera; class Eurotatoria; order Philodinida; family Philodinidae; genus Rotaria; species Rotaria sp. Silwood2. The sequence continues at coordinate 3,707,014 of CAJNSZ010000001.1, read as the reverse complement.
AAGATATAAGATAGTAGAAACATGAAATTTCATGTAAGAGATTAACAAGAGAATAGAATTAAAAAAATAACTTTTAAATGATTCGATAGGAGCGAAATTGATAGCGTGGATACTCTAAAATACTATTTGTAGAAAAAAATGCAATTTATTCATATATATATATATATATATATATACTTAGCATGAAACACGATAATTCTTTTTATTGTATTATTTTAACTTCAAAGTAAGTAACTATTATTTAATTTAATCTAGTTTTGTGGTTTTTTTACTTTATTCCTTTTTTTATCAATTGTATGATTTTCTTCATAGAATATTTTTTCTTTTTCTTCATATCATCTTTCCTATTTTATGTTACTTTTTCTATAGCATTCCATCTTTTTTTTTATTTCAAAAGTTTTAATTATTTTCTTACTGCATGACTTTTTCCACGTTTTTTTGTTTTTACTTTAATAAGAAGATTGGTAAGTGGGCTATTAATATAGCTGATAACTAAATAGCCAAATAAGTAGATAAACAAAGCGGAACATGATTTCCGTCATTCTTTCAATGAGGATGGATAAGAACGATTTGCTCAAAGAATTGAACCTTGTATAAGCCGTTTGAAAAAGAAATGACGAACAACACATTCTTCATCGTTTCACATAATTTTTCACTGAGATCAAGCATAGAAAACACAGACATTGTCGATTTCGACCTTTTATCAAACAGTCTAATCATTGACAAATATGTTTCATTTTTCTTCATATCATTTGAGATGCTTAATTCTATTCTGTTGGAAATATTATGTGGAAACATGTTGAGTAATTTCAAACAGCTTGCCATTAATACAATAGAAGTAATAGATACTTAAACAGGCCATGAATTAAAGGTCATATGATCATTCTTTTTCTTTTAAATAGATTTGCAATAATGAATAAAGGCATTTCTTAAATTGAATCAGTACATAGATTGCAGTCTTTGCGAATGATTGTCTTTTCCTATTCTTTCATACAATTTTCAGTTATCAATAGCCGTAAGTTGACATTTTAGTATGTGCTATATTAGAAATGCATTTTATCGTGTCATACACGGTTAACAGTTATCGAGAAACAGTCGCAATATGATGCCGATCAAACGACAAAAAGAAACTATTTAAAAAAGTACTTGACGACCGTACTTATGTAAACCGGTAAAGAAAAAATCGGTATTTCCGAAATATTCTCACTAAGGTTAATGAATAAATAATGTATATTTGTCATATTGTTTACACATAAAAGATGTAAGACATTACTAATCGGAAGTAATTTTGACTTTCAAAGCTAAGATTTATGAATCTCATACGTAAACAAGAATAAATCAAAGTCAAATTAGAAAATATCATCACAAAACTAGAAAATAAACCAAATATTGACAATATTTTTATTAATATTATCCGTATATCTATTCTTAGCTAGATGCAAATAATACATAGCTTTTATAGTTACAGTTATCAAATCAATTTCCTTCACATTTTCTTCAGTACATCGTAGTCGATAAAATTTATTATATAAAAATTTAATTTGTACGTCATATATTTCAAATGAGACAAACTTTATTCGTTCGCAAATTAACTTACAAAAAGAGCATTAGGTATGAAATTCTACATGATCTGTTCACAATAGATTATTATCAGAAAAATGTATGCATTGTTCATTAATCCGTAGTTAATATTAAACGAATACGGTTGCATGTGTTTAGCATTATCATATTAATGAATAATAATTTGAACAATGTTCATTAATAGAAATCATAAGAAATCAAACTTTTCTTAATGTACATTTTGAGTTCTTCCTTTTTGTCAACAACATTTTTTATCAAAATAGTTTATATAATTAAATAATCTTTCAAAGGAAATTATAGTATTGTAATTAAACAAAAAATAATGTTTTTAGTAAGTCCTTTTCTTCTATTCATTAAACACTTAAACTTATCTTTATATTTTTACTATGTCCTTTTGTAAATGAATTACATCTTTAAAACATATTTATCTTGATATCCAGTCTTATCTTTTGTGATAGGTCATCATTCTTAAACTTCGCGTATTTGTTTAGTAAACTGGAAACACATTTTTATTTTTCTGCTGCATTTAGCAAATTCTTCTCATAAAGGTCGTATTGTTTAGATGAAAAACTATGACGACAAGTACTTGGATAATTCAGATATTTCATTGTAATCGATAAATAGATTGTGCAGTTTGTCAGGTAGTATATGAGTGCTATCAGCAGCTTTCTCCATAGACGTTAACCTCACTAGTCTTATCAGAAAGATGTTGGATATAGTTCTCATCGACCGTACTTTCTTTTCTTTTCTCTGTTGTAATATAGAGATCGTTTTGCTAGCTTTCTTTTATGAGAAAGAGTATATACGACCTCGATACAATCATTACTTTCTGTTTTTCTCTCGTTTTTTTTTCTAATACCCTGAAACAACATGAGAGAAAAGTATTTTATCTATATGTTTGTATGGGTTCTATACCAACAGAAGAAAATAATATTTTTACAGTAGACAAAACAAAAAGAAAAAACGTTTTCAACAGTAAAACATAGTGACAAGTATGGTATATCCTAAAATTGCTTTCAATTACAACTGAAAGTTCATGAAATGAATATCTATTGATCTTATTTATTTATTTAAGGTCAAATTCGCTCTTTATGCTTCTACTTATAAGCAATATACAAATAAGCATATGAAGTATGTACGGTGATCTAGAACTACTGTCTTTACTTGGATGTTGATAAAGAAGTCATATCGAAATTGCTACTATTATTGTTGAATCTAGAAGCATTACACGTCGTCTAAGAATTCACTGTTTCAGTCAAAAATTATCAATGTCATAATCTATAATCATTCAGATAAAATTATTATAATAACAATGATGACTAACGTCTCGACTAAAACAACACCTATTGAACGACAAACACAAATTTTGCGTTTAACTATTACTTTTACCGCTCTTTCATTTATTATTTTCTTAATAACACTTACATCAAGTCAATGGATAGTTATTACTTATCCAGAAAATTCCTTTATTACAAGGCAAAATATGTTCGTTAATCAATCTACATATGGTATTATATGGGAATGTCTAATCGGTAGATCAAATTTTAATTCAACGTACGGTGAGTATTAATGGATAGTATACATCGTTAGAAATTGAGTTCTGATGTGATTATCAAGAATTTGGAAAGGCTGTAATATATTATTAACAGCAGAACTACTAACTGATGGCAGAAAATAAATCTTTTTTTGTTGGCATATATTACTTTATATATTGTTATTTTATATAGAAAAAAAATGCGACTATCATCAAAATCAAGTTCAAAATGCATCAAATCCAGCAGAACAGACACTTGTCGGTATGATCTCTTTTATTATTATGATTATTATTAGAAGCAAATTTTACTAAAATTAGAAAATATTAATATGCAACATAATTTTTTTTTCTTTTTCTTTTTATGTTTAATTATAGGAATGATTCGTACAATGCTTTCATTTAGTATTATTCATATATTTCTTGCAATCATTACATTTATTTGTGGTTTGTATAGTATTCGAGAGTATCGATATACCTATAAACGATTAACAGGCATGATTTATATTCTAACCGGTAATAATAATTTTAATTGTATGAATTTTTTCTTTCTTTCAAACCATAGTTTTTTGTTCTTGTTCTCTTCTAGCTGCATCCCTTGTTGTTTGTATTGAAGTATTAGTTACGATATTTCGTCATTCAAATGCACATTTACAGAATATTTATCCACAGGGTACTAAACATACATATGGTGTTTGCTTTATAATTGCTTGGATAATTTTTATTCAATTGCTTGTGTCGGCCTTTGTCTTTTTTGCTTGTAGTAAAAAACGAAAAGGTACATTCGATGAAGCTACTGAAGAAGAAGCTCGAGCTAATCAACCTGTTAATCTTGGTCGATGATTTTAATTTTAATTTTGATTCGAATTCAATTAATAATGAATCATTAAAACCTATATAAAACATGAGCTGATTTTTGTATTCTCTTCAATTTTGTGTTTTTTACTGAGTGAATTATTATGACATAAATAATCTGAATAAATTTATTATTCTTTTTTGTTGTTTTTTTTTTGTCGTCGTGATTATTCGGATATAGAGATACTATTATGTTTATACAAAAAATAAAAAAACGATTGATTTTTTTCAATTCGTTCTTAGATTTAGAATTTACAATAGCTAAAACTAATACAAAACCAATAATATTACACATACAGTTCAAAATTATTATGGAACTATCATAAAATCGATTTAGAATTTTTCAAATTGAACGTTATTGAGCTATTTTATTCACAAGAAGAAGAAAAGAACAACCGATATATAAAGTCATAATTATGAGGATCAGAATTAATTATTTTTAAGCTGTTTTGTTAACATTATTTTTTTTATTCTGAATTAACTGTAACTAGAGTGCGTCCTAGTAGATTATTATTATATGAACATTTCTTTTTTCTCAACAAACAATTTTTAATGAATATTTAGAATTGAACTGAGGAATGCAAAATACATTGTGTATATTTTAGGAATGATATATTCATTGAAGGAGTAATCAATATCTTGTTCTATGCGAAGTCAGTTCCATGTGGTAAAGAAAATATGTCTATATGTACATAGTAAAATAACAACGCTTTGTGATATGTTCCATACTAGAGTTTGTTATATAAAGTGACATTATCTATATTAAAGAATATTTTGACAATGAATAACGACATGAATATATAAAACAATTCTTCTGAGCTCTACTCTCTGATATTTATTATTAAAAGATAATTATTTAATAATCATATACATCTTATAAATGTATTAAAATGTAAGAGGATACACTGATTCAATCTTCTTAATTAGATATCTATTCAAAATAATGTTATTCATTTCAAAAATAATTCTGATTATTTTTTTCTTTAAATCAAACTATTAAACAAGTCGTTTAATAAAATAATGATTTCATTAGCCTGACATTTTATATAATATCGAATGTTTTTTTCAATAAACTATGTTTCTCCTGTCAGCACTTAATCAATAAACCCGATAAATCATTTTTTTAGCTTGACACTAAATTATAGATTTATTATCACTTTTTATCAAGATGAGAACTGCCACTTGAATACAACAGTGACATTACAGTATTATGATGGGCATAACTTCATATTACATATACATGCTCTAGTAACATTCAGTAATAGTGCCCATGGGTAGTTATTTTAATCAAGACAGATAAAGTTAAGAAATGCATGTAATCTAAAAAAAAGCTATTATTATTTGATATTAGACTAGTTGTACATTATGTCTTCATCCAAACAAAAGCCACTGGCAACAAAATAGATTAAACGACATGAGAAGCTCACTATTTGACAAAAAGCAACACTATATCTATTATGTTAAATCTCCATGAATGTCTTAACGAAATCAATGAAATAAAGTACAAGTAGGAAAAATTAATGTGACACACTGGAACAATTAATCATCTGTTTTAAACGTGTTAATACGTTAATCAATAAGGAAACTTTCCTAATGAATTAAAAGACATGATAACTTTTTTGATAGATGAAAGAATCGAACATTACAGATATATCGATAAGACGTAATATCAATTCAAAGAATATTTATATATGCATATAAGATTGCTTAACCACTTAGATACAAAAATAAACTGATAGATAATCGGCATGCTGAGTATGCTGTGATAAATTTTGACGATTATGGACGAGCTTTACCGAGAAAAACAACTCATCAAAAATCTCAAGCATGCGTCTCGCCCGTAATAATGTAACTTAATCGTCACCTCAGGCAACTGACTTTTTTCTGTTTCATTATTCGTCCATGGTATAACAATTCTATATTATGTAGTATCTATTACAGTCCTATGTGAACCTTTAATATTCTTTTACTATAATCAAGTGAGCAATAAATAAAAATTTATGAAGATGAAATTGTATTAAAACGACAAGTTATGAATTATCACTTGGTCCATCAAGAAAGATCAACTATAGTACTATATATATAATTATCCTTCAGGATATTGAGAAAAATGGATAATATATATGTACAATATTTGTTACAGAGCGCATTTATATAGCCTGAGAGAAACAGAATTAGATCATTAAATGTCTCAATATTTTTGTTTTACTCCATTATTTCCAATCTTTATCAAAAGATGTAGCATTATTTCTATTTTAAAACATGTTTCATTGCTACAACAGAAAAAAAAGTAACATTTTGATATTATCCGATAATCTTCTCATCATTTTTCATACTTTCCAATAATTCTCAATCGTTTTCTTCGCTGTTCTCAAATGAATCATAGAAAACAATATAGCATCTTCTATTTTCAACGAGGTCAACAACTAATTATAAAAGTCATGAAAAATTCGAAACACTAACATCAACATTCTCTTTATAAGAAATAGATGAAAAAGAAGCTAAACTAAATATTATGAATATTTAATCTATGATGATTTAATGAGAAATATAGGCTTCTCATGTCAACGAATATAAGAGATATACGTATTTGATGGATTCATTTAGATTGTACTAAAGTTTATACGTTGTACGTTGATGAACTTTTTTTTTGTATATATTTATATATATATATCGAACGATAATACTACGAATCATTTGTTTTGTATCGGAGAATAATGGACCTAGAAAAAGCGGTACATAATGGCAATTGTCGGCTTCACTCAAAGAAATTTTCTGTGTGAATACTTTTTTCTCTCTTTCTCAATTGATTGTTGTCTTGTGCATACGTAGTTTATTCCGGCAGATGTGAGAAAATAATGATCACAATAATAACAGACTGCTATAGTATAAATATTGAAGTATGACATTTATACATGCATACGGAAGACAAGTCCCATTGAGACACACTTTTCTATATATTTATTTAAAAGTTGTTTCAAAATTCTATAACAATCAATGGTTAGTACTCATGTTAGTACTATCAGACTTAATACAATCTCATCCAAAATGATAATATTTTTTTAATCGTCTTATATCATGGATTAAACTATTTATACATAAGATTCCTTTTGTCGTTTTATTAATATGTATTCTTGACAATGAAAGCCAATATATTAAATAAGATTGACTAGTATTCTATCACGAATTCAATATACAATTCAGTAGGCAGTCATATCGTTTGAATTCAGTTCATTTCGCAATGCACATGTGATTGTTCAAAGTTAACGTTGAACGAGTGCTAATTGCATTGTAGTCGGAACCGATCCGAACAATTTGATTAGGTTATTCAATTGACTACTGTTATTGCTTAGACGATCGATATCGTTGCGCATACATTCCTAATGATAACATCTCTTGCTTTTTCTTGTTTTTTTATGACAATGACGACAACAATTTCCATTTATTTTGCGTTCAGTTTATATGGTGACTTTTCATGGGAATTTTCTCTACTTCTTTATATGTCGACCATTATGATACATACGTCGATAAATGAAAGAATGTAAACATCATCTTTGATTGTTAGGATGATTATCTATCATTGACAGAAAGGAAGAGGTAACGTTCAACACTGGTAGCTGTAACTGTTTGATAAACGACAACATGATGCAGAGAAAAAAAACATAACATATCGATAGAAGAATATCTTAACAATGCTTGATTGAATAAATGCTTTTCCTTTTTCGACATCAACAATCATCATTTTTTTTTTTCTTCTCTCTCGTTTGGTGTACTATTGAGAAACACAAGAGAATTTTTTTTCTTTTCTATTTTCTTTCTTCATATGTATAGTATTGATTGATCATGTACATGACCCCTTTCTCTTTCTCTATTCTATGATATACTCATACAAGACGGTAACGTTGATGGATATTGAACATTAAATGAGATTTAATTACGTAAATTTATTTAACTAAATCGTTGGTAACCTTGTAACTGTTGATGCAGCTAAATTACACCAAACTATACTGTCGGTGAGTAAGTGGTACACTAGTTTCAATGTCTACCAATGTTAAATAACTATGCTAGCAAATCGAACATACTAATTATACCAGTTAGGCAAAAAAGACGATGGTAATGAAAATCAGGCAGGCGATATTTATAGTCTTCAGCGCCATCGGTGACGGCAAACAAATGCATATGAGAGGGGGGGATACGGCATACGATCCAACGTATATATATATATATATATATATATCAATATATAAACATATGCATAAATCTTGGTAGTCTTCTTTGACTCTTCCCATATTCCATGACTACAAGGTTAGGAGGTAATATTGAATGACGATAGATTACTCAGTGACGTACATAAAAGTTCTTTTTCTACTATTTCATTGCTAACATGTCAAGGTTGATTTAGATGAGTTGAAGACAATTGGACTAATTTTTTCCTTGTTATGTTTGTAAAATTACATCATCCGTTTCTAAGATTGACAACAGAATCTTTAAACAAAATAATGATGCTCGTTTTATTGTCTTCAAGCTGAGTACTTATTTTCTATCTACTTCACATATGTTGAGTGAACCCGCAGTCTATTTGTCTCATATTTACATCATTTGCTTTCTTTCCTACTATAATATATATGTATGAGCTTCTTTTCGTTCTTAATTTGACCGATGCAGTTAACATTATTCACGGAAAATTCTTCCTTCTTTTTTTTTGTTTTATGTGTAACTCAACTATGTGAAAATAAGTAAAACCAATCAGTCAAAACGACCGGAGTAGGGTGATGAATGAACAAGAGAAAATAAAGAGCTCAGATATCCTGTCATGGTTTGATTGAATGAACAGGCATCTCAATTTTTCTTTTTCTCTTTTACTTGTATGTTTGTAGTACGTCATCAAAAACTTGACAGATAGAAAAGAAGAAGGAGAGAAACGACAAAGAAGATGCCATTATTGTCGTTTTCATTAAGTACTGATGCAACATATATCTGAGGTATAGATTTTTGCGTTTGTTCAGACACAAGGGAAAAAAATACAATAGCTATGTTGGTGTTAAATAGTGCATGCATGAACAGTTATTATTCATATATAAACTTACTGAACTAAAAACGATTATCGAATCTGTCACATTGATGAAAATTAATTCGTTTTTTCCTCTACTCTTTCTTTTTTTTCCCTTTTATTCTCACACATGACACGTACATTGAACCGATGTAATGTATTGTATGCTGTTCGTGATGATGGTGTTATAAACATATTTTACGTTTAATGACATGTTACACATGTGCGCTTCCATACAAAGAACACCAATACTTTTGCCTTTGTCTAATCTATTACTCACACATACACAAGTACACATTCTAAGATGCATTTTCAAGGAAGCTTTTCTCTTGCATTGATTTTTGTGTGATGATGTGATGTTGAATCTTATATATATTCTCTCGTCATTTAAGTTATATATAGTTGGATAAAGTTATTCGATTATCATAATATGTTCATTCAATTCATTATATTATTTTATTCACTCTCTTTTGCATTATAGGTAATTTACATGTAAATTGATCATACTCACGAGAAACAGTATATATTATAACAATGAATTCATTGTGATAGCAGGTGAACAATGTATGATAATTCTCGCGTGTCTTCCTACTCTAATGGATCATCGCATCCATCTCGCGTACAATACAATCATTGGTCACTAGACACAGCAACTACTGGGACAGCTATTAGTCAATCATTATCACAAACTACGGCACCACTCTCTTCTACTTCCTGTTTCTCTCAACTACAACGAGCTAAACAAGTGTCTACACCAAACTATGTTAATTATAATCCAGCTTCACCGCCATTACCGCCACTACCACCATCATCATCATCATCTCATTTATATAATTATCAACGTCCGAAATCGACAGTTTTTCGGAATTCAACATCGACAAACCAACCAATATTACATGTCAATGATCTTCGACAGCGTTGTGAATCTAAAGCTATAGTTGGTATTGTTAAACCAATGATTCATCAACGTTCATACACTCAGTTAAACAATAATAATAATGAAAGTAAAATTCCAGAAATATTGTTAGGCTCATATGATCATAATTTAATACGTTCATCATATCCATTATCATTACCAACAATGTCTCCTAAACCATCTGAAAAATTATCTGTTATGTATCGATCTCGTCCTACTTCATCATACAATAATATGAATGGTCATCCACCTATGGCACCACGACGACATTCATCGATTAATAATACTAAATGTTTGTCATCTCGTCGTACATCAAGAACAACGTCATCATCTATAACTGGTTTTAACGAACTTTCATCTACAAGTATATCATCATCATATGAAAATAAAGAACAACAACAACAACAACATGATGACAAAATTATGATTGATATTAAACGTCTTGAAATGTTTTATGGAAGTGTTGGTACAATAGTTAAATCAGCTCATTCAATAGCTCGTCTTTATACAACAACAGCACGACAATTAGTCAATTTTGAAGATTGGTCATGTCAACAACGTGGTGTTCCTGTTTGGATTTATAATACTGTTCGTCATGATAGTTTTAACATGTTATCTAGATTATTTTTATACTTTTTTTTTATTTTAGGGAGCTAATTTAAAACGAACACGACAAGTTACATTATTACTTGCTCAACATGAAAGTTGCTTTGCTATATGGTCAAATTTAATTTCAGATCAAGCTGAATTACGTTTACCAAAAGACAATTTTATAACATGTTGGTTACCAGAATCTAATTTACTTGTTGTATTACAATTTGAATGTAATGATACATGTCGATTGTTTTTTCGACATTATTATGAAATATTGGAATATGAACAACGTATGAATTTAACAAATCTATCACCATTACCAACTGAAAATGTGCAACAACAACAACAAACTAAAACTACAAACAATACTAAAGAAATTCCACGTCGTTATTCACGTTTGCGAACAATATCAAATAAACAAGATAAAGAACAACAAGAATCTGATGTACGTCGTTGTCGTAGTTTATCAAGAATTCGAACAGTTAAGAAATCGGCTATATCAGGACCGATTAATTTTGAACATATAAATCATATAAGTGGTGGTTGTAATCAAGAACGTCCATTATCAAGTACAATAACACTACGTTCTTTACATGCATCAATGTCACATTTACCAACAAATGGTACATTAACTGATCGATATTCTAAACCAAGCAAAACTCGTGCTTCAACTTTGTTTGAACCACGAACAACAGCAGTTTAAGTGATGTTTTTCTCTTTCTTTTTTTTTTTTATAGTGTCAAGTATCAGTTTTTTTTGTGGAACAAGTTTAACAAAAAAAAAATTTGTCTAATGCTTATTTTTTTTGTCCAAAAAAAAAAATATATATATATTATTTGTCTGTTGAGAAAAATGAATTTATTCTCATTCATAAATGATTTTTGATTTTCTTTTCAATATAATTTGATAATGTCATTGTGTTTCTAATTGATTCGGACAAAAGATTCTTATCTATCTGTTGCATTAATTTTTTATAGTTGAACAAAGTTATTTTGTCTATCTTGACTTGATGTTTAATATGTCATGTCAACTACATCTTACATGAAGTCTTTTTTGAATTTTTCTTCTGAAGAACAACACTTTAACAAGTTATTTCGTAACATTTATAGAGAAATTCTTATATGAGTAGATAAAAAGAATATGTTGTTAAATTCCGAAGCGAATCTATCCAATGATATAATACTATTTCTTTAATCAAAATTTCAAAGTCACTTTTTTTTTCTAAGAACAAATGTGATTAAAACAAAATCCGTTTAAGTTTAAAGTTACATGGATTTAAATCTTTCATGGTCTTATATGAAACATACAGTATGAAGAAATATAATTGAAACTATAGTACATTCAGTAAATGTCACTGGTGTGTTTGTCTGGATAAAAAGTATATATTAATGACTCACGCAAAGTAATAAATACTGTTAAGATGATCCAAATTCACAGGCACTGATGTGAAAAAAGAAATTTTTCGTTAAAAATATTAATTTATAAAAAGAATTTAATCGATCTGAAATATTAGCAATTCTACAAGACAATTATTTTGTCATTGAAACAATGAAATAAAAATCACGATTAGATATTGACGGCTGCTCTTATGTTATAGACAAATCGACAAATGAAAAAATTTACTAACAATGCATTAGATATTTTTCATAGCATTGTTATATTCGCTGATTCGATGGTGTTTCAGATGAATTCCATTGCTTACAATTTACTCATTTTGTTTGTATATCATTCGATTATTTTTATGGCTTTTTTGTTTTGTTGAATGCCATGATATACATATATTTAGGTTTATCTTTCCTCATGCTAATCGTTCGTATGTTGTACGATCACCGTATAGATTATTCTTTCTGCTTAAATTTGCCATGCTAAAAATTCATTGACCCAAATATTTATGTTTATCTATGAGAAACAGCTGTGCTATAATCAATGACCTTCTTCATGCCATATGAATTGTCAGTTATATGGTTGACAGAAAAAATATTCAAGAATCTAGGCATTTAACTGCCATTATGTATAAGAAAATAGTGAGTGCTATGAAAGGATACTAAAAAAAATTTTTTTTTGCTATCGAACTTTGAAGAAGGCTACACTCGTTATGTAGTTTTTTCATCGAAGATCATATATGCATTCGAAAAAAAAAAACACAAATGAATATAATCAGTTGAATTTCTTCAGATTTCTCTGTGTTGATATAACATAAGAACATCGTTTTGTCGTTGAGTATGGAATGTCTTCATAATGTATCTGATTAAAGAAAGGTTTTTTTTTCTTATATATCTGAGTTCTAGTTGTTACGTAATGTAATGTTGCGTGGTTCACTCTTCGAAAGTGTTACAAGTTTAATAAACTTTATATCAAAATTTTTACTAATTTCTTATTTGAAATTGATGATCACAATCAATTAAATAAAAATAATAATAAAACGACAAAAATGTTATCCATGGCAGAACAGTCAAATGCGAATATCAATCATTATGATTAGATTTATTTGGCGATTTTTCCTATGTATCAAATGAACTTTAGATTAAAGATTGTAGAACTTGATATAAAGATTTTCGATTAATTAAAACTATATTGTTTTTTGTTTGTCTCTTCGTCAGATATTTATTGATTGATACCTTAACTGTTTAACATTATTTATGATAGAAAAGTATGATGAGTTGTTACAATTAAATATTATTTTAAATATATTATGATAATTATTTTTTATAGTTTGCAAAATGATTGTCTTATGTATTGATACAATTTTCTGGTTTAACTTTATACGAAAATAACTAGTATTTCTTAGAAATAATTAATTGTTTAAATTTACAATCACTTTTTTCTAATTACGTTTTTTCCTATAATTACAATATATCTAAATAAAAATCGTGTTGTCAACTTATGCCATCTATTGACGTTGTATATATGTGGATAAACACTAAAGTGCAATCAATCCTGTTTATATTTAACATGACATGACAATTTTACGTAACTCATATGTTTTTTCATAAATTTTGCGTGTGATTTTCATTTTTTTTTTAATATTTTTACGATACATGAAAATAGACAGATATTGAAGATATATATTTGTGAGATGTGACATTTAAGATAACATCCAAAAGAAACAACCTCCGATGAATATCAATAATAACTAAATGGTAAATTGTCAAGCCTTAAAGAATGTTAACAAATTCATTTTTTATATTAACAATGTAAAAAAGAACAGCGACTAAATCTAGTACAAGATTAAAATCAATAATAATAGATGGACAACAATGACTTGCAGTGAATTAATCAGCGAGTAGCTGTTATTTTTTTCTAACCTTAATTAACAAAGAGTAAAAATAAATTTGATATATATATATATCACACCTTTGTACTAAAGATACATATCGAATGCAATTTATTTTCGATAAAAGTCTTACATGTTACTCTGTAAATGTATGTCAGCGTACAATCTAAGATTTGAGTTTGAACGAGTTCAAAATTGAAACGAGTAAAAATCTGAAATCTATGTTGGATTTTGAAGTTTTAGGTGTTTTTTGATAAACTACAACGTAATGATAATATTTCGTTAGTGCATAGACGATTGATTATGAAAATTTCATTTAAATAGTTATAAAAGACAAATCTCTGTTGAATTTACATTTACACATAAAAGTTGTTCAATCGAACTTTGACTTTTGAACAGAGTATTATAGAAGTAAATGCCATCAATTGGTTGTAGCTTATGAATAAAAAGTTCTGAATTCAGAAAAGATTTGAGAAGTGTTGATTTCAAGTTTTTGTTCGATTTCAGTTTTGAACATGTTTAAACTCGAATCTTAGATTGGACATTGATATATACATATATATCTTTCAAGATTTTCTGCCTTTAGATATTGTAAATATAGAAAATCAAAACAAAAAAATGAAACCAAAACATTCTTTACACTTGCTGTCTCAAGTATAATTGTTTATAACTGTAACTTAGCTTTGATCTTTTTTGAGAGTTATTCTAGAGACAAGTACATTGATTATTCGTTTGAAATAGTCTTTTGTTCATAAAAAAATTTGTATCTTTTGATAATGTTATTTAATAGTTTGCCAAAAATATGTTGATTTTTATAACTACATAATTTTGAGTCTGTATATTTTTAGATCAACAATTCATTTTAGATATAAAATAATGGTATTAAAAAAATGATGAAATCCATCAAATTATTTTAGTTAATTAATGTTTTTTAAGGTAATTCTTATTATTTTCTATAATTGAGTATTGCCTTACGTTTCTTTCATTGAGATTAAAAATTTATATGTATGATGACATCATATGATGTTCGGTTTATTCATTGATTCTAACGTACAATGCTCCTATTAGATCATAGTTTTGCCAAATATAATAGCATGAATACACTCAATTTGATTGTCTATTATGGTTAGAATCGTTTCAAGTAATGGTCAATATTGAATAGAGAGAGAGAGAGAATAAGTTTATTAAAAAAAAAAGAGATTGTGTCCTTGACTCGACCCACATATAACCACATGGTGTCGACATTTGTTCACTCTCATTTTCTCTTTTCATTCTTCTTTTGTATCGAAGAGTAATCAACACCGACAGGCTGCTGTTCTACCCCGTTCTTCTTTTAACTTATGAAAGGCCATTGGTGTTCAATCCAATATCCGCACCAGTGAGTTTATATTCACATAGATTACATAATTACTTCACTTCTGTCTTTCTTCTCTTATTTCGCCTAATGCGTAAATGTATTTGTGTTTGTTGAGTTGGCCTTCGCATCTGTGTGTCAACGTCGGCCGAGTAGATCCGTGAAGAAAAAGGAAAAACCAAGGAAAAAAATGTTCCACTCGTCCGCTACCGCTTAGATGCTCAGTGCGTTCAAGTCACTGGGCGGCTGGTGAAGTATATTTGTGTGTGCGTGTGTTGCCGCCCGACATTGAAGACCAAAAAGTATTAGATGAGGTAAAGAAAAGAAAGGAGAGAAAACCGAGACAGACATGCAAAACAAAGACTATAGAAGGTGTCCCAGCCGTGCACGTGCGTTATATTCGCTCTTGATCTTTCTCTTTATTTTCCTTTGCTTGTGTTGGTCGAGTCTTTCCCTTTTCTCTCCCCTCCGGCTCATGTTGACTTAATCTACGCGGATTACTTCATCATTACCATCGACCATCCGCATGTTGAAAGCAATAGAGAGAGAGAGAGAGAGAGAGAAAGCTAGAAGAAAAAGAGTACGAGTTGCACACACAAAAGGCCAAGTAGATCGGGCAACAAGGATAATCAAAGAATGAGTAGAACAAGAGCACGATTTCTCCTTCATCATCGTCATCATGGTCGTTGAAAACATTTACTGATTCTTTTTTAACAACCATTAGGTGTTCTTTATGGAGAACCGTACAGATAGATTCTTATTTTTTTTTCTTACAATTATACTGCAATAGGTCATTTTCGACCTTGAGAGATTTTTTTTTATAAATACTTTCATAAAGAAAAATGAGTGTGACAGGTATGTCTATGTATGTATATCTATATATCTATATACGTATATATAGATATATACGCATGACGTATAAAGCATATCGATATAATACGTATTCGGCACGATTTAGGTGGACGTGTTGTATGCTCGTAGAATTCCGATGATCAGGATGAAGAAAAATAAGTTGTTGTTTTATCGTGTGCCGTCATTGATGGTCTTTTTACAGAGAAAAAAAAAGGAAGAATAAGGAAAAAAAACGAGGCATAGGCAAGAAGAG
Organism: Rotaria sp. Silwood2; assembly: GCA_905329745.1. Classification (NCBI taxonomy): domain Eukaryota; kingdom Metazoa; phylum Rotifera; class Eurotatoria; order Philodinida; family Philodinidae; genus Rotaria; species Rotaria sp. Silwood2. The sequence continues at coordinate 3,690,754 of CAJNSZ010000001.1, read as the reverse complement.
TAAGCAACGCCGAGTGGCTGGACAAACCAGATGTTGCGTGCTACGTAAAAGAGAGCGAGCGAGAAATGCAATGCGATGAAGGAAGAATAGAAGAGAACGTCGTCATCATCATCAACTAACACTCCAATGACGGCCAACGGTAAAGCGTCAAATATGCGTCCGTTTGATTCGTAATGCATTTTTTTGCGTTCTATTCATCCTTGTGAAGTACTGTCCTTTTTGCTCTCTCTCGCGCGCGCGTGCTTGCTCGCCCCTCACTTTGCCTTCGCCTGTTCGTTACTCTCGACTTGCACTTCGTCTCTCTCTCTCCCTCTCTCTACACACAAGCGCACGATCATTGCACAAGGACACAGCAAAAAGAAAGAAGAGGACAGAAGAGAGAGAGAAGAGCGTCGTCATTAACGGTCATTTCACCCACTAACATACACATACATACTGCGTTGACAACGAAGACAACGATTACACCATTCGAATACATGTGCGCCGAGTACGTAATGCATATATATATTTCTAGAAGTCATATCAACATCTGACCCTTCAATATCGATATATACATGTAAAATATCTCATCTAAAATGTTTTAATATATTTATTCTATTTTGTTTGAATGTTGAAATATATTGAAATTGAATTCAATTGATATTTAATGAAAATAATATTATTAATTTTCGAAGTAAGATACGATCTAACCCGTTCAAATATCATTTTACTAGTGTTTTTTAGCAAAATAATAAATGAGTATGTGAGAAAAAGAAAAAAAAAGAATAGATGGAAGAGAGGATTCCGACCGGAAGGTTAGCTCGCCTGCGGACTCTCGTTTCATCAACGAATAGCTATTATAATGGATGATGATAATAGTGTTGGGTTGAATACCAACGCCCGAGCGATTTCTTTCTTTCTCACACTCTCCTTCTCTTTTCCTTCATTCTTTTTTTGTTCCTTTCCTCATCGTCCCTTTTCTCCTTCTATTTTATTTCCATATGGCGGACACGCAAGTCCAAGACGGGAGACGATAATGTCGATGTCGACGGCGGGCGAGAACGAGGCAGAGTGAGAGAACGCAAGTAAAAGATGATTGCATGTCTAATTTACGTCATGGCGACTAAGACTATATAGCATTCATTCTCGTCCTTTCTCTCTTTTCTTCTCACAACTATCATCTAATCCAATGCGAAGGACAAGGCTATTTCTTTTATGCGTGCGCATATTGTGTGTATGTGTGTGTGAGAGAGACAGAGAGTAAGACAGAACATTTATTCTCTTACCCATTATCTAAAACATTGAACTTGTAGCTTTCTCATTTTCTTTTTGTCTTTAGTCTACTTGCATTCTATTACTTGTTAACATAAAATAATATTGCGCGCAATACAAGACAATTCGATAGGAGACAATCGAATTTGTTTTTGTGTGACACAAAAACATACACCTCTTTTTTTTTCTCTTTCGCTGTCTTTCTCATTCAACTCTTCTCCTTTCTTTGTTGCTCTTATTGATGTTGTTGTCATCGTTGTTGTTCTGCTATATTTAATCTTCGAGCGAGATGTGCGTGTGTGTCTCTGGATACCAACTATGTCTTTTCACTCTTTCCCTTTATTTTGTTTTTATTTTTTTCGTCATCATACATGATTGATTTAAATAATTCAATAAAACTATTATTTCTAGAGTGAATGGTCAATGAGACTGTTGAGCTACTGCTGACAATGAACAACAGTAATAATCAATTAATGCCCATAATGATGACCAATGGCAATAGTAACAGTAATAATAATGAAATATTGTCAAAACGATCTACAATGAAAGCAACATCATTATTTGATATGATGTCTTCAACGAACAGTAATAATAATTCAACGATAAATAGTGACAATCGTATTAAATTTATTGATATTCTTGTATGTGGTTCATGTCAACAAGATTTTCAATTATCGGATATTCTTAAATTTATTGAACACAAAGCTAAATGTCGTAATAAAGAAAATAAACAAAAAATACCATATCATTTTCCACGACGACGAAGACGACGACGGCGTCGAAGAGAAGGTTACAATGATGATGATTACGATGATGATGATGGTGATGGTGATGGTGATGATGACGATTATGATGAAGATGATGATAAAATTCAACAAAGTGGCAATTCAAGTGAAAGTGATAATGAAAATAATATTCATCGTCATCAATCTGATCGTCAACAATTATCACAAAAACAAAAAACATTTTCGAAAGTTCTTGTTGATGCAAGTGCTAATACATTAAACAGTCATTGTAAATATTATATTTTTTTCTAGAAAATTTTATTTTGTTTTTATTTATGTATATATATTCTTATAGCGGAACCTTATAATTTTGAATGTAATGAATGTGGTGATGTTTACAGTTCAGGTAATAATAATAATAATTATTATTATTATCCTTCCAATTAATCATATTGATTATCTTTTAGCTTGGTTTCTCATACAACATTATCAACGCTTACACGGTTTGAAAATGTACAGAAATTGTCTAAATGAAAATTCTTCTGCTAATAATAATAATGATGATATTAATCCAACAACAGCAGCAACAGCAGCAGCATTGATGAATAATAGTTTATTAACAAAAGATCCATCAATGCTCAATATTGATCTTACTTTACTTGAAAGTGCATTTAAACAAGCTACACCATCTAATTCTTCCCTGGCATCATCAACAACATTCGCTTCAAATCAATTAATAGCTGCAGCTAATGCTGCACGATCAGTACAACAACAACAACAACAACATTCCCTATCTATACGAACAACAGCGGATAGTGAATGTAATCCGCGTGGTTCTCTCTCAGCAGGTGCTAACTCTAAGGCAAATGTGCCATTTTCAGCACTTCCTTCATCAACATCTACTGGAACATATTCAAGCTTATTACCAGATTCTGATCGATCAAACGCAATTGTCCAATTACTGAAAGAAGTAGCTAAACAACAAACTTGTAAAACATATGAAAAAGATAAATTAAATAATACTACAGATACACAATTTCTTACACCAAAATCTTTTGATGTTACGACATCTCAAGTAAAATTTTTTTTTTTTTAATTAACCAAAAAAATTTTCTTTCGATTTTTTTATTCAATCATAGATTGCAAACGATTCAAATAACAATGTACATAGTCATTATGGTAATTTTATTTATTATAATTTGTATTAATACATTATTATTATTTTTCTCGTTTGTATAGAAGAATCAAATCATAATACTCGACGTCAAAAACGACGACGACCACCGGATTCTGATCATAATGATGAATTTGAACATAAACAAATAACGTCATCATTATCTATTTCAAATTCATCAAATCGAGTTTCGACATTATCAGCTGGTCCTATGCGTCGTCTCTCAGCTTCATCAACGCCTTCAATATCATTATCATCATCTGAAGATGAACCAGCATCATCAATATATCATCATGGAAGAAATGGAAATAAAACAACTGCAATTGATACACCATTTATAACTGTTGATCAATCACAAGAACGAAAACGTCATCAACGTAAACCAACACGACAAAAGTCAACACAATTAATAAATGGTATTAATTCACAACAACCAATGACAACATCAGTTAAAGATGAACCATGCGATACAGATGATAATTGTGCTACTTATAATACTATTAATGATGATAATCAATCAACAACATGGAAAAAACCTGGATTATTATTAAAAACCGGTGGAAATCTTTCAAATGAATCGACTAATGAAAATCGAACATCAATAACGAATTCATCAACTTATAAATGGCTTCATCAAGCATTTCGTTCATTAATACCGTCACAATCACAAATGAATGATATTGAAATAACAATACAACAATCGCCACAATCAAGTAAAAAAAAACGAATTTCGATCAAATTTGAACTTCACATATTTCTTTTTTTTTCTCTTAGTTTCAATGATTGACAGTGGTGGTGGTGGTGGCCTTGTATCAACACGTTCATCTCCATCTCTATCTATAACATCACCATGTTCAACATCTGTACTTAATTTATCAACTACAAATGGAAATAATCTTAATGATCAAAATTCCCCATCTCAACCGAATGTAATTGATCATTCATTAACTTCACCTGATGGTGATTATCATCCTCATCAATCAAGAATATTAAATCAAACAAATCGAAATGAAAATAATTTCATATCATCAACATCAACATTTTTTACAAATAATGGTATTCATTTAACTAATGTATCGAATTCAAATTCTCAACGATTAATAAAACGTGATCGACGTAATGATACATGTGAATATTGTGGAAAAGTTTTTAAAAATTGTTCAAATTTAACTGTTCATCGTCGAAGTCATACAGGTAATTTATTTTTGTTTTGCTTTTTCCTTAATCATTTCTTGATTTGTTGATTTTTAGGTGAAAAACCATATAAATGTGAATTGTGTGCATATGCATGTGCACAATCATCGAAATTAACACGCCATATGAAAACTCATGGTCGTGCTGGAAATGAAGCATTTCGTTGTCGTTATTGTTCAATGCCATTTTCTGTGGCAAGTACTTTAGAAAAACATATGCGTCGTTGTGATCGTAATCCTCAAATTCTTGCTGTATTTAAACAACAACAACAACCAGCAACATTATCATCAATAAATAATAATCGAAAATCAATAGCAAATGTAAAAAATGGATTTTGTATTGATACAATTGATGATAATGAAGAAATGATTTCTGATGATTATTCATCATATGCTGAAATAATTGATGAACAAAATGAAGCAAGTTTAGATGAAGATGCTGATGATATTGATTATACTGAACAACCATCAAATGAGCAATCTTGAGTTTTGTTTTTTCTTTTTCATTAATCAGATACGATTGTCACTCTTTATATGTTGTGTGTATTCCTTTGTTTAGTTTTTTTCTTCTTCTTTAAATTATGATTTATATATGTAAACTATTCTTCTGTCTATTTTCATCATTCATTAGTCTATCATTTTCTTCTTTACCTGCTTTCATTTCTTCGGGTTATTTTCTATTTTTTACTGTCTCTCGTGTATTCCCGGTTGGTTGAAATTTTCTTTTATTCAACTGAACAAACACAGAACAGTTTTTCTCTATATATTCTTTTTTTTTTTCTTTCTGATAGAGTACATGTGTATGTTATTATTTGATGAATCTATTGAACAGTCTCTTCTATTTATGATCTCTACCTTGATATTCGTATACATAAGGTTTTTTTTTCTTGTTTGTGTCGGTTACTTATTTTCTGAAAAAAACCAAAAATCCTTCTTTGTTCCTATTACCAGTATGTGTGCGTGTGTATATTGAGGAAGGAAAAAAGAATAGCTATATTGATTTTGTTTCGCTTTCTATTTCTATGTTTGTTTTTTCGTGTAAACGACGAAATGACTGAATGACTTTTGATTTGTTCTTATATAATATTCTCATAATCGAGTTGTTCTCGATTTTTCTGTTGTTCTATGTGTATTTGTATTTAAAGCGAGGCAAACGAACAGTAGTTGAAAAAAAGCGATATATGAACATTGTTTTCATATACGTGGTTTTTATTTCATGTTATATGTATCTGTGTTATTTGTTGTTTTGTTCATTTATATTGCACGTCTCTTTCTCTTTCTTTTGTTTCTTCTTCTTTCTATCTTTTTCTTTTTTTTTTCTATAATTGATAATTAAAAATTAAAACGAAAGAAAAGGCACACATGTATACAACCACGTTATTTCATTCATAAAGCATTTGCGTTTTCACATTGACAAGCATAGTCCAATTCATTATATTTCTATTCCTCTTCAGATATGGCTAACGACCCAGCACTATCGTCGCTAAAAACATACCAACAAATTATTGCTTCGGGTTCTGGTGCCGTAGTCACAGCATTTTTCATGACGTTAGATATAAAAAATAAAGAAGATTATAAGATTATTTGTTCATTTTCTTTTCTATCCTATTCTCATTTACAACCATATGAAAACAAATCGAATTGAAATCTTTCATGAATACAAATCAAATAAAGAAAACATCATGTTGTCTTTAATTTGTTTTCATTTGGTTTAATTTATTAATTAAATCATCAAATAGAATGGACAAATAATTTTTGTACTCATTGTAGTTTTTTTTTTATCTACGTAAAATTTATCTAATTCGTTTTGTTTTTTTCTTTTAGACCATTCGATGTTATCAGTAAGTATAAATTTTCGAAACTATATTTAAATTGATCATATGAATGTTAGATAAATATTAACGTTGACAAAATTCTGATAGTTACGTGTTGGTATTAAAATTAATATTAAGACTTTAGTTTTATTTCGCATTAGAATTAATTGATGACAAAGGCTCACATTAAATTAACATTTTGTTAAAACTGAAATACAGATGCTACCGGTAATTAGTCTTTAAACAATACAAGCTTGAAGCTTTTACATATCAGAACAATTTTGCTTCGATATGCAAAACTTTTCTCCAAAGTAGAACAATACTGTACTGTTAACCTGAATTCTTGTGTTTCGACTGCCCTACGTCTAACCACAAATATCATATCTATTTAAATTAAAAATAATGCTAATTTGACTTTACATTTTAACAATAATTCTAATGCAAAATAATATAAAAATTAATTTTAATACTAATTCTAATGTGACATACATTACTGATAAATTATCTTTAATAATTGTTGTTTTTTTTTTAAATAAATAGAAGTTCGATTACAATCACAAACATCCAATGCTGTTCGACATTATTCTAGTGCAATTCCTCATCTATCAGCAAAACCAATATCATCAACATTATTATCATCAGCTGCATCATGTCGTCATTATATGGCACATCATCAAGTGATTAATTATACGGGAACATTAGACACATTATCTAAAATAACTCGAGTTGAAGGATTTCGTGTACTTTGGTCGGGTTTAACACCAGCTTTATGTGCATCAATACCAACAGTTATCATTTATTTTACATCATATATGAAAGCTAAACAATTACTTGGATATAATGAACGAAACCCTAATCCAATATTACCAGTGATTGCCGGTTTGTATCAATGACAACAAATAAGAATAAAAACCAATTGATTTTATCTTATAATTTTAGGTGCAAGTTCACGTATTTTTGCTGTAACAGCTGTTTCACCATTTGAATTAATTCGAACTAAAATGCAATCAGAAAAAGTTCCATATCGACAATTATTTCATTTAATTCGTACATCTTTATCAGAAGAAGGACCACGTGTTCTATGGAAAGGTTTATTACCTACATTATGGCGTGATATACCATTTTCAATGATCTATTGGTTTAATTATGAAACATTTAGAGGTAAAAGTTTTTAAAAAAAGTCTTTTTTTATATGTTTTATTATATTGAATATCATGGTTGTTTAGTGAAGAGATAAAAAAAAAAAGAAAAGTATATCATATAGAGTTATTTGAAAAGAGTGAGTACAAGATCATACATAAGATGGTTTTGATCGCGAGAGTAGAAAGTAAATGAAGAACCATAAAATAATCGAAAAAGAAATCAAAACTCAAAAACTATGAACATATCGTTAACAAAACAATCTAGTCTGATGTGAATTCAAGCGCATACCGGCCATTTTAAGTGTTATCACACGTATATCGCTTTAAGCGGTCGATAAAAAGCTCACTGAGAAGTTAAACTCAATGTATCTGGAGTTGTCATGAAAACCACTTCAAAACATCTTCAGAAAACATATAAACAATCGAATAGAATGTATTCATCTGTGATAAAAACAAACGAAATGATCGAATCAATTAACTAAATAGTGTACTGGAAAATCGTCGAAAGCAAAAATATCGAAAAAAGTTATGTCTTCAGTAAATGGTGATTTTAAGCAGCTGCAGTTCATTTTTGTTTTTCTTATAACTATATTAGTCTGAATTTTGAATAAGTAGTAATGCTGATGAGTAACATCTAATATAGATTAACTAAAAGAGTGAGCCAAGGAACTATTATACAACTATAGCTCTATTGTCATGAATGTAACTGCTTCATCTTCACTAAATTTAATTGACCCACAATCGTCAGCTAATTCATTGCAATTCAATGTGATATGGACAATTTTAGTGAACAATATGATAACATTGTTACAATTGCTATAGAATATTTCGATGATTTATCATTTACAGTTGTTAAACGAAAAAAATATGACGTTTTAAACTTTTTTTCTCCTGGGTTATATTGGATTTCTATTAGAATGTTACTATAATTCCATACAATGAAGCATGTACCGCACTGGTCAGAATTTTCTAAATCACTTTTCGATCATTTTCCACGTCGATATATTTTGTTTTTCGACATTTTTATGATCAACCAACTAAATCATATATGAAAAGTTTAACCCCTTTCGCGGCGACATGAGCCATCGATCAGCCACACTGCATGATGATCCAAAAGCTCATTTATCGCAGAAAAAATTGAATATCTGTGCCATACTTTGACCAAAGATACTGATTTTTTTACCGCTGATAGAGAAATTTTCATAGCCCATATTGATAAGAGAAACATCGATAAAAGCTGTATTGAAGTACTACACGTGCTAGAAATAAAGAAATGAAACTTTTCACGAATTATAACAAAACAATATTCATGTCGTCGAAATTGTATTAAATTATAATAACTATATTTAAGAATGATCGTTAATTAATTTTCTTTTTTACTTTTATAGCTTATATTGTTCGATCGAATATACCTGTTGATACATATACAACATTTCTTTGTGGTGCATTAGCCGGTAGTATTGCAGCAACATTAACAACACCTGCAGATGTTGCAAAAACATTTCGACAAATTGAACTTGGACGAAGTAAATATTCATCAATTGATGGATGTAATTGTTCATCAACACATATCAATCAACCGATTCAATCAACAAGAACTCTTTCAATTTTATTACATATACTTCGAGTTGAAGGCTCAAAAGGTTTATTTGCAGGTATATATTCATTCATTTATTTTATTAAAGAGCTTATTTTATAATTGATAATGTTTTAGGACTTGTACCACGATTACTTAAAGTAGCTCCTGGTAACAAGAAAAAACAAATATTTGTTTTGATTATAATTATTTTCTTTTTCTTTAGCTTGTGCAATTATGATTACGAGTTTTGAAACATTGAAAACATTTTTTCAACGTAGGAATGCTTCAAGTTTTTGATTAAATCACAATTTTTCAATACCGTTGATTTTGTTGAATAAATGAGAATAAAAGAAAATTCATTGTTATGTTATGTTTTTACCTTCTAGTGAATTTATTTTTACGAAAATAAAGAATTTGAGATATTTTTCTTTTTTGAGTCAAAAACTACAAAATAAATATTAAATGATTATACTTTAAGGTTCTTCCCTCCTCCAAGAAAGAAATCGATTTTTCTAAAACAAGACACTTTTTGGAATAAACAAATATAACCATGATCCTTATTATGTCAGATTTGAAAATTCATAAAAGTGACTTCTAATTTTAAAAGTTTTCTTCAGATATCTTGATGAATTCCTAGAGCTTTCTAGCGAAAAGGCCGGTACCATATTTACAGGAAGATTAAAAGCACTCCTGCAGTTACGATCCCTTGTTATAGCCCAACATGTAGGTATAAAACCATTTGATAGAAGTCTATATGAAATTTCATTGATACTTAATATGAACATATTTGATGCTTGTGTCAAAAAGTTCTTCAGGTAGATATAGAAAAAAGAAATGTTTGTGCATTTTTCTTGACAGTGGTCTTTTGCATAAATTGTCGAATTTCAAAGAAATTTCTTTTCTATAGGTATTTGACGCTCAATTACTGAATTAAAATAAGAACTCAAATATTCCTTCATGGATCTGAAATGGTAAGAGACTCTCTTTGAAATGAAAGCAGTTCGAGCACTGTATTTTGCACTCTAGACAGCTCATGGAGATCTGCTGAACAGTAAGATTTAAAGCCGTAAAAAAAACTAATAGGCTATTTTCGTCAAGCGAACATAATCAGAAAGTTTCATGGAAATTCCACGCGCTGTATCGAAAATCGATTTTAAAGGGAAACGCTCTAATTAATAGTAATTTATAGGTTACAAGAAATAGAATCTAACATGGTTCTCGATGTGGAGAAAGGGATGAAGTGAGCTAATCTCCCCAAATTTCGAATGTATTTACTAAAATTTTCTGCTTAGCTGTCTGCCTAATCTTTTGAACAGTTTTTAATATCTGACAAATTTGGTAGTAAATTAATGATTTCTGCTAGATTTCGTAAATCTGATAGACGATTTATGATTTCTGACGAGTCTAAAATACAAGCTATGACTTGTATCAGAGCTGTAGACAACCTTTGTAGAGTTGAACATCTATATCAGCAAGCTGAGTTATCTTTTTCTAAAGCTAAACCGCAGACAACTGTGATTTTTAGAATCAAGTCTAAAAAATATCCCACGATTGAATAACCATCACGAGCGTGGCCGTCTTCGGCAGCAAAAACATCTCTGACTTGAATTTGAAAGGACTTTATTTTCTTAAGATCATTAAGTAACACAGTTAGTAGCATTCTACGGAAAATTTTCGATCCAAGACAGATTATCTTTAATTTCTTACTAGTTAGTGAGGTTTACCGAGATTCCTGTTTAACATGAAATTGAATTCCAAAATGTAGTGAAGAACAAAGTAGGAAGTGCAAAAGAAATTGTATGAGAGTTGAAAAGGTCCATATACACTTTTTAACAAGTAAAGATGTCAACTTTGTTTTTCACTTTGAAATCTTTTATTTCCGGAAAAAAAACAAATATTACTAAGAAAAATTAAAATCTTCTCAAAGTAGAGGAGGAAGTGTGCACTGTCTCCCATCATTACATTCTTACCTTTTAGCTTCCTCCTCGGCCATTTGACTTTCTGATTTTGTTTGGGAAAATTTTTGAACATTGTTTGCAAAAATACTTAGCCCCTTCCACTTTCGAAAACCATAATACTTAAGCTGAAAAATGTTGTTGCTATGTATTTATTAACTGGATTATTTTTAAAACATGTTTTTGCTTAACAAAGAAATTCGTTTTAACTACGATATTAGAGACTTATATTTTAATGAAACCCTGTAACAAAATAGAAAATAATATTTGTAAGATATGAGTTGAAAATCAATGTTTTATCTTTTTATAATCAATTCTTTTTTTTTTTTTTATAAATTTTTAGATATTTCACAGACATATTGATAACTTGAACATTTATTATGAATATTCAATCTAATAATTCAAAGACATATTTCACTACAAGCTTTTTTTTGCTCATTGTTGAATATCTTAAAGGAACTTAAGCTGATTCGCATGTTTGAAGACATAGTTTAACCAATGTTATGTCAATTATCATATAGAAAAACAATCAATAGTAGCAAAACAAAAAAAAAGAACTTTGTCATCGCTTGTTTTTTTTTTTTTTTATGATGACATTAAAAGGATGAATCACTAATCAATGAATAAATCCTCTTAAAGAAGATTGTGTATAAGATTAAATATGGATCTAATGTCAATATTGTTATCATATAATGCAAAACAACGAAGAACAATTAGTCAACTTTTTGATGAATCAGTATGTTTTTTTCTTTGTATTGATTATTAGCCATCTGTAAAACTCAGGACTTATTTGATTCTATATGTTTAGAACTATTTTCGACTATTATTAATTAATTCTATTTTTATTATTGAGAGGAGATCAAAACCAGACATCGAACCTAAAAAAAGAACCATAAATTAATTATAGTTCAATTAATTAAAATAATAAGTTCATTTTTTCTCTTCATTCGTATTTCTTAATGTAAATAAATTTTCTTTTGGTTTAAATTGTAAAAGATAATGTTCGTATTCAATAAAACTATTAATAAACAGGAATTAAAATTATGAAATATATGTTGGAGGAGAAATTAAAATTCAGATAAATTTTAAATATCTTTTACATTTCATAGAATCAATAGAAAATGAAAATGAAATAAATATAACAAAATAGATAGAATAAATGTTACACCCAAAGTATCACCATGTCAGATAATATCGGTTCAATCATAATCAAAATGATATAGATACATATCAAATATTTACAATAGCATGTATAATCTCCTCGTAGTTTCAACTTCTTGATCTATTGGATTTATCCAAGTGGAACTTTCGCAATTTATGTGATGTCGATGCAACAATATTACCGACAATGACATTCATTCAAGCCTGTGAAGCGTATAGGAGTACAAGATTAATTACTTCTATTGAAGCATATAACTGTAATAACACTTGTTCAACAAAGAAATGTCATTGTCAGGCAACAAAAATACAGTATATTACTAAATGTCATTCATCAACGATGAAATTATGTTCCAATGTCTCATTTGAACTCTGCATTTGTGACACATAAAAATAATAAAGTTTATACTATGTGTTCAGGAATATTTAAAATTTTTCTGAATTTTAATCTTTCCTCCGACTTATATGAAGAAAAAAATGAATTACCCATCTTCATCAATAGGTAAATCTTTCATCATTTCATTCATTTCATTTTCTGATAATGATTCTCCCATTGTCATCAATGCTGTTTTAAATGTTTCTACATTAATAAGACCTACAAATATTATTAACCAACAACAAAAAAGCTTCTCGTTTTTTTTCTCTTACCATAACGATTTTTATCAAAAGAAAAAAAAGCTTTTTCTATTTGCTCATATGAGTATTTTGTACATGAAATTGTTGACATTATATCAATAAACCATAAATAATCAATATTTTTATTGTTATTAAATTCCGTATCAATATTTTCAAGATCATTTTTTGTTGGTGTAAAACCAAGTGCTCGTATAAGAAAATGAATATCATCAATTGTTATTATACCTGAATTTTTTTCATCCATTAATAAAAAAGCTTCCTTATAACGTACTTTATCTATATCATTCATGTTAATTAGAAACAATAAAGTGTAGCAATAAATTTCTTTTATATTGCATTCGATATTTTACGACATCTATGAATCATAAACGAAGGAAAAAAATAAGAACAGTGCGACAATATGGCTGTATATTTTCAACGACATAAGTCAGCTGTGTATGGATCGGACACAAAAAAAGAAAAAACGAAATGAATCATTTTTTTCTTTCTTGTTGTTTTATTATTCCCGAACGAACGAACAAATAAGACAAAAAGGCAATAATAAACGTTGAAAAGAGAAAAATGTCTTGGTCCTTTTCATTTGTTTTTCTTATTGCCTTAAAGGATAATTGTATTTCTTTGTTGTTTATAAAGTTTTCTTTTCTTTTTTTTGTTTGTTTCAGACAGGTCTAATGGCTTCGATATGACATCAAATAATACAGGAGAAAATGGTACATCAGTAATATTCAGGACAAACGGTATTTTTGTTTCTTCGACTTCACTTCATCCTTCTACAACGACATCGACAAATAATAATAATAATAATAATAATAATAACAACAACAACAATAACAATCATTACGAACCATTAGCCGGCGATATGCTTGACGCTGAACTTGATTCGGATCCTCAAATGTCCGATAGTGAACTTTCATGGCAATCTGTAACTGATGTTGATAGTTTAACAGCTACCAATCATTGGCGTGGTTGGAAACAACAAACTACGACAACAACATCATCACTAACAATTAAAAACACACATAATTCATCACCACCAATAAATTCAATAAAATTATGTTTTTCTTCATTAGATACATCAAATGAAGGTTTGATATACCAAAAAAAAAAAAAAAACAAAGATTATTTTCTATTTATAATTCTATTTATTTTAGATCGAATTCCTACATTAGTTGATTTAAGTGCAAAAACAATTGCACGACATATACCATTTGAATTAGTTGAACGTTATAATCAACCTGAACAACCTGTACCAGAAAATTTACAACTGAAAATAGCTTTTTGGAGTTTTCCTGATGGAATTGAAGATATTCGGTATGATTTTTAAAATTAAGTTTTATTTTAATCAATTTTTGTTTTAGTTTATATACATGTGTTGCAAATGGTAGTACCGATGAATTTGTTAAAGCTGAAGCATTACAACAAGCAAAAGCTGTACAACATATGTTACAAATTGGTTTTCATTTAAGTGCACAAGTTTATGAAATAAATTCAATGACAAATACAACGAAAATAGCAACACAATATTATCATGTATCAATTATATTTGATAGAAAAAAAATTACATCATGTCATTGTACATGTAATAATTCAAGTTCATGGTGTTCACATATTGTTGCTGTTTGTCTGTGTCGGATAGCACAAGTAAAATTTTGAAAAAGCAAATTTTTTAGTATTCATAATAAATTATTGTTTTGTTTTAATAGCCAGAGAATTGTTGTCTTCGAGCACCAGTTTCTGAATCATTATCACGACTTAAAATTGATCAACTACGGTATGAAATAAAATCTTCTTTTTTTATTGGAATTCACAGAATGAAGCATAAATAGTACTACGATAAAAGAAAATGAACTGTTTTCCTGTCGATTTAATCGTTTGAGCTAATTTTTGAGTTCGTGGTAGAATTTTATTCAGTTTTTATTTCAAACGAAGAAGATAAGCAACTATTATGATCAAGTATTAGGGTTGGTATCATGAAAACAATTTTACCGGTTATCTAATAAGAAAAATACATACGAAGCTTTTCATAGTTAATTTTCAGTTGTTATCTAAGAGTTATAATACGAAGAAATCCAAACAAACTTTATAAATTAAACTATATTGATATATATAGTGCAAATTTTCAGAAAGAATTTGTATAAAACTTAACAAGTACAACACTTCGAATTTCCAAACATGGAATATGAAGCAGAATCGTCGATATTTTGTTTAGGGTGGTGAGCTAAAGATGCAACAAAAAGTGGTTTCATCCTTAGAGTGTTAGAATTGACGATCAGGGTGAAAAGAACAAAGCCTACTCTGACCTAATCCCTCCATAACAGACGACCTCCCACTAAGCTGTCTTTTCACTGGAGTCTATCCGAAACATATTCACCTGATATCGATATAGTGTGCTTATTGTTATTGCACTTTCTGTCAGAGAAAGACACATGGCATTTCTGTCCTAAATTATCATGAAACTGTAAATAATTAACAGAAAGTCGGACATTTTGGACAACGAGAACTCTCTTCTAAATAATAACCCTGCGAGAAAGTTGGTGATTTGATGTTCAAAAGACTGTACTTGTGTGTTTTATTTGTGGGTACGAATTTCAGCATTTAAATTGATTGGTTTGAATACCTGCTTTGTGTGTATCAATATAGTTCGTTTTGACTTATTATTTTCAATAACATCTGAAAATTATCTATGAAACGCTTCATATATATATATTCTTCTTACTTGACAGTATCATTTGTTTTTGTAAGCTGTATGAAAAACTTTAAATAAGCTTTTACCGTTAACCAAATTCAAGTGAACCGTAATGAATTTTCGAATTTTTTATCATAGTGTAATTTTGGTCCGTCCTGAATATTTAATTGATTTATTTCTTTTTGTTTTTTATTTCAGGAAATTTGCACAATATCTCATTTGGGAAATTCCTCAACAAGTATGCATATTAATTGATTCATACTTCAACATAAAATATTTGTTTCTTTTTTTTTATAATGTATAGTTCTTACCTAAAGCTCAAAGTTTATTAGATGACTTACTTAGTGATAAACCAACAAATGTGAATATGTTACAAGGAGCGCCAGTAAGAGAAGAAGAAAATTTTATTTTGGTTATATTTAGTTTTTATAGGATCCAACAGCTGGTGGTCTTTCTTCGGATATATCTGTTTGGTTTTTAGATGAAACAAGTTTACAAGAAAATATTACAAAAACTTTACATCGTTTTTGTCAACCAACACCACAAGTTGTTGGGTATGAAAAAGAAAAATTCTAATTGAATTATTCGATGTGTTTCATGTGTAAATTTTCTTCAAAGGTTTTCAGATTAATAATACACTTTACACGGATGTTTTTTTTTCTTTCTCATATATTTGAATAATTGTATTAGAAATTTTCATACAATTCTTAAATTCATTATTATTATTAGAAAGAGCTGCCAGGTTTTATCTAGATGAATCTGTTGACAGAATATAATATATTCGAATAGTATGAAAAGAAAGACATAATTCTGAAGTATCAGCTCTCAGTATCGCTCATCTTCAGTCAGGTACCTACTCTCAGCGTAATGTCCTTCATTTCAAGATGCGATGTCCTGTGGAATTTATAGAAAAATTTCGAAAAAATAAATCCTGGAAGCTGTTGGTGATTACATATAATAAAAGCAAGATTTGATTTTGATATCTTATAAACCATGATAAGGAGATTTTTATAAATTGATATTATAAAATCCCATTTATTCTTTTGAAAATAAAAGGAAATACAAATCAGGTTATTGATGTTCGTTCATCTGATTGTCATTTTATTTAGTCATGTAGGCTGTAACCAGTTGTAACAAAAAGAAGAAAAGTTTTCCACAATAACTTTTACTAATGAGATTAGGAGAATAACTCGAGCTGAGCCTTATATTCAAAATTTGTTTCCTTTTCAAAATTCCATTTGAAACTTGAAGATACAATAACCTTCGACAGAGAAATTCTGAGCGCTAGTCATGATCAATTCACAACATTTTGTTCTATCAAAGGTTGTTATATCTTCACGCCTTAAATGGAATGTTGATGAAGAGAAAATTCTGAACCAAAGGTTCAAGTCGAATCATTCTTCTAGTCTTTTTATGAAAAGTTGATGCAAACAACTTCCACTTTTTTTTGGTCACGATTGTGATTGTGCTGCAAATCTCTAATCTTAATCCATTAATTACATCGACTACCCTCGTATTTTATCTTTTATTCATTGACATAAAGAAACATTAAACATTGGTCAATTTGTTTCATCACAAATTTTTTTGGAAGATTTCAATACTAAAAAACTTTCATATTTCCATTTGAACGAATGTTTATCTAAGTGATTCTATGATCATGATTGTTCTATCATATTTTATCAGTTTAAATCACTTAAATATTGGCTATTGTTGTTTCGATCTTTCTTGTCTCATATTAAAAGCTTAAACTAAGAGGTATTATCATTCTCAGTCAATACAATAATTTATCTAATTTCGAAAACTTCTATTACAACCTTTACTCATCCGTTCTATTATACGATACACAAAAAGTACAAAAAACATAGTTTCATAATAAAATTGATTATCTTATTGTCCTGTTAGAATGTGTATCATATAGCTCATTGGATTCAAAATTCTCAGATCTGGACTAACCTGACGCACTCCAATCATATTTACTTTAACATTCATATATGAAGGAATTTAGTAGTTTCATCCATAAAGATGCAACATTGTGTTGAAACAATATTTTAAAATGAAAACCTTTTTGTGTCTTTTAGTGATGTAACCTATTTAACAAGTCCTCCTATCTTAGCTACAACTGAATATTCAAATCTTTTACGTCCATTACGTGGTCGTGAACCTGAAGGTATGTGGAATTTATTACAAATCGTTCGTGAAATGCTTGCTCGACATGATCTTAATGGTACTCAATTACTTGATATTCTTACTCGTCAATGTCTTGCTCAAGAACAAGTTCGTTAAATACAAAAGAAAAATAAAATCAGTTCTTTAATTTAAATTTTCTTTTTTTCTCGTTGTTTTTTTGTAGATCATGCAATGGTGGTTTACAACAAAAGTTTCCAATGTTTATAATGAACGTGGTACAAATGGCTTAAAACCTCATAATACATCATTAGTTCAACAAGCAAGTTCAGCTTTATGTGATGAAATTGTACAAATTTGGCGTTTAATTGCACTTAATCCACGTTTAAATAATAATGAACGTAATATAATTTATATGAAATTATGTTCATGGCATTTATCTATAATTGAACGTATATGTAAACAAAAAACTACAACAACAAATATATCAACAACAACAAATGGTGTTTATACAACATCAACAATTAATTTAAATAATGATAGAACATTAAATCAAAAACGACGTGATATTGATATATTTCCTGGATTTTTACCAGCTATTGAAGTTTGTCAAATTGATTGGAATAATTGTCCATATTATTCAAATAAAATTGAAGAATATAATCCTAATAATAATAAACGATTATGGTCTGAATATATTCGTTCATATGATGAATTATTAACTGGTGGCTATTCAAAATTAAATTCTAATATAAATTTTAATTTAAGTATTCAACAACAAATAATATCTAATCCAATATTAAATACTCATGAAGAAATTAATTCAATTGCACCTGATAGTGAAATAATTGATAATGATGATGAAAAATGTCAAGATATTGATAGTGGTGAAGAATCATGTGGTGGAATTAATATTGATCAACAATCATCATCAAATAGTAGTGATGAATGTCGAATTTATTTTGCTGATCAACAGTCATTAACTAAAATTCAAGAAATAAATCGAACAACAACAGTTGAACCATATTTATTTAAAATATTAAAAATCATTAATGATCCATTACAAGTATGAATAAAGAAATTTATTATGAAAAGAAAAAATTGAGTTTGTTTTATAATTTATTTAGATTGCATTTGTTCGATGTGAAGCATTACGTATACATGGTTATCATGATGAAGTATTTAAACTTGCTAAAGAATTAGCTAATTATATGCTTAATAATGAAGAATATTCATCATCTTCTCAAGGTTTGTTTTTTGTTTTACTTTATACGTTTCAACAAAACAAGAATATATTAAATGTAGAAAAATATTTATTAGAATCTGTCATATTGATTAAAGTCAGTTGTTTTTTTGATTAATAAATTTATTACGTGATAGAAAATTCGTAGAACTAAGCTATTTTCTTTTTTGTCTTGTTGATTAATACATAGAATTTTATGACATTGTCTATATAGATGTATAGAACTAGAAATTGAGGTGTTATATGGAATTTGTCTTAAAGATGTTTTATATTATTAGATTTCATCATATAGAAGGATATGTTATTCTATAGAAAGTGTATGTCAAAATAGTAAGCAAATATTTTGATGATTGATATTGTCTATTAAATGACAATTAAAGATAGTTAACTATTAATAACTCATATGGATTCATTACTAAAACAGTAGTCCAAACGTTTAGACTTTTAACAATTGATTGACGTTATCTATGGCAAACTGATATATAGTTAATTGGTCGAAATATATAAGTTTGTTGAAAAAAATAAGAGCTATCATATTAACCCAAAAAAAAAAAAGAAGAAACTTCGAAATGCATAAATGTTATAGTTATTTTTTTAATCTAAAGTAAAATAATCTTTGTTAAAACAGTCGAAGATTACTACTTGCCGAGAAAAATAAATTTTGAACATTTATAACATTCAAGATTCAGCTTGTTTTCAGAGAACATATAACTAGAGGACCATTACACTGGTACAATTAATTATACATGCACTAAACTAAAACTCCTAAGCGGTTTAAGGTTGATGCGTTTCTAAACACAACCTTCAAAGAGTCTTTTTTTGTCATTAAATTTTTGCCGAAATAGCAAACTTACACGTTACAATATCTTTCTGTGTTTATTGTAGAAAAAACTTAAGAATTGGATATCTCAACAAACAATGTAATGAGAAAAACGAACTCTTTGGAGATTATGCTAATGTAATAATTCTCTAGTTATTTGTAGAATATGAGCTTAAAATCTTGTAATTAGGTGCTAATTACTGATTAGATATGCTTTAAAAACAAATTGATTCTTCAACATAATAGTTGTTGATGGGTCATAACCAAAAAATGTATAAGATTTTCCACTTATTCATCTACGACTGTTTTAACAAAAATTATTTTACTCATGATTAATAAAAATAACTCGACTATTGATGCATTTCAATCGATTAACTATATATCAATGAGTCATAGATAACATAAATTTATTGAGAGGGGTCGAAACCTTTAGACCGCTAGCATCTTTTTTTTTTTAAATAAATGAAATCATTTATTTGTATTGAATATCCTGTTTTTTATAGCTTATTTGGATGTTCATATATCAGATTATGCACAATCTCCGATAGCTCGTTGTGCATTTCTATGTACAATTCTAAATGAATCACCTGAATATCAACAACTTGCATTTCGTATTGGTTTACTTGGTCTTGAAATATGTCGTATGCCAGCAACAACAAAAGCACTTGAAGTACGTTTACTTAATTGTGAACAAGAAATATGTCAAGAACTAAAAAAAATAACTCTTGGACAAAATGAAATTGATATACTACGACAACGTGCTGAACATTTATGTACACGTCTTTTAAATACACGTGATGACGGAATTTTATTACCACTTAGTTTAGCAACATATATATTTGAAACATTAAGATCACTTAGTTTATATCGTATAAATATGAATTCAAATTCAAATTTATCATTGTCACAAAATTTTTCTATATTATCATCTCTAGAAAGTAATAATCAGCATAATGATTCTGATGAATTACTTGCATTTGATACAGCTATTTGTGCACTTGGAGCTAAATGTTATATATCGGAAGGTAAATTTTGTTTCTTTTTTCTTTTACACAGACGTTGTTCTAATTATATTATTTTAGCTCAAAATCCAATATTATGTGAAGGTATTCGTCGTCAACGTAGTGATCTTGCACTTAATTTATTAACATTATATAAAGATGATCAAGGACGTTTAATACAAATTCTTGATAAATTACTTGATCGTGATATACATGTTTTATTTAAAAATCCAAATATAAATCCATTTAATGTTGGTTCGAAGAAACTTAATCAAATATCAACATTATCACAACAAACAAATACAAATTCATCATCATTATTATCATCATCATCTTCATTATCAAATCGTTCACAACATAAAAAATTATTAACAACAGCAACAACAACAGCATCAAATATGAATGGTGAACAATTAACTGAAATTGATAGTTCTGGTTTAGATGAAAGTGAAGGTGAAAATTTTGATCAAAAAGCTTGGGAAGCAAAATTTCGTTGTTTAAATTTAAAAACTAGTTCAAAACGAATATCAAATGGTAATTAGAAAATATTCCAATATTAGTATTTTATATTCTTTTTTTTGTTGTTGTTTACTTAGGTTTCACAAGTATTGATAGTAGTGCACCAGAAACAAATTCAAGTGACAATTCACCAACTGTATCACGTCGAAATATTCGTATTTCATCATCCAAAGCAAATGCTGATTCAGAAAGTGATAGTGAACGTGATACAATACAACGAAATGGTTAAGATCTAATTATAATAAATATTTATTCAAAATTTAAAGCAGAGCTGAGCAAGCTATTCAAAGATTTCTATAGAAATTTCTTAATTTTAAAATGTTTTGACCTACTTTTAGTGGCATTTAATATACAATAGTCTCGACTACAATAGAGTATCTAAAAATAAATTATATTAGTTTCATAAGCTCAATCATATTATTTTATAAATGACTGACTCGAAATTCGGCTCAGTATTTTTGAAGAGTATGATTGAGTTAGTCTAGATTCACGCGTGGACGCGCCAAAAAGTTATGAGTTTATACTATTTTCGAATATGAACTTGAAAATTTTGTTTAACAGTAGTGAAATAATCTTTGAAAAGTCTAAAGGATGAATTTCGACGAAAAATTTTTATATTTCTGCTATTGTGATTCGAAACTAAAAGTTGACATCTTGTTTTTTGTATATCAGCTTGTAGATGAGAAGCTACCATTCAAAGTGTACTATTTGAAGTTGTGTTTGTTTGTTTTTCGATAAGATATTTCCATTTTCATTGTTTCTAAAAACTCATTTTTGAAAAATCGACAACTGTTTTACGTTGAAAGGGGTTCTTGAAAAAAATACTTGTAGTCTCATTTGGGTAAATGCTACAGACTTAATTCAATATCATGTTATGTATAGTGTTCGCTTTAAAAAATGCACAACTTCATCAATTTTTAGTATATTCGAAAAGGAACTCATAGAATAAACAAAAACCTTTTGACTCGTTATTAAAATTAGTTTTTCAAGTCTTTCAAAAAGTCCTTCATTATTCTTGAACAAAAATAGACACAAGATTTCTAAGCTCATATCTGAGAAAATCACAAAATTCTGATCATAACTCATTGGTAATACTTTCTAATTAATCAAAAATATTTTGTCTAAAAACTTCTCAATCATTTGTTAAATGCGACTAAAAGTAGATCAAAATATTTTAGGCTATAAGAGCTTTTATAGAATTCTTTAAATGACTTGCTCAGTCCTGATTTAATAGGAAACCACACATTTATTCTTTTTTTAGTTCGAAACGAATCTCCATCACGTATGGATCCTAATACATCATCAACAGAAATTCTTTCTTCGCCAACACTTCATTTAACAACATCAAGAAATACATCAACAATACCAAAATCAATTAATTTACAACAACAATCTTCACCAAATTCTCATATTCTAAAACCTCTCAAAGGTCATATAAATACATCAAATGGAAAAAACCGTTCACCATGTGCACCTAATCAACCATCGGAAGCCCTATGCCATTTTATGTTTGAATTAGCTAAAACGCTTGTACAACGCGCTGGTGGTACAACATCAACATCACTTTTTGTTGGTCCAACACATAATTATCCACCACCACATAGAAATTTACATTTATGTGCAATAACAATAGCACTTTATGCACTTGGTGTTAATAATCATGTTCAAACAAATTGGATGATTCGTACATATTCAAGTCTTGTATCATGGATAACATCGACAGCTATTGATATTGGCTTACAAGCTATATTAATATTAATTGAATGTTGGGAAGGACAATTAACACCGCCTGAATGTGCTGGTATAGCTGATCGTGCATCACGTTCACGTGATAATGCTGTTGTACGTACAGCTGCTGAATTAGCATTATCAACATTAAAATATGCACATGCATTAAATGCAGCTGAAATACGTCAAGCATTAGCACAATGTAAAGAACAAAATATTGATATGCTTGAACGTGCATTAACAACAATTGAAAATGCAACACGTGATGGTAATTTAGTATTTATTGATATTTTATTTGAAGTTGCTAAACGTTGGTATGAAATGTATTATGAACGTACAGGTGATTCATTAAATAGCGATGATGATACAACTGTTGTTGATATACGACAAACATTTGATAATAATCCAAATGTAACACCAACAAATCCAATGGATTTACATTGGACACATACAAATGGTTCAAATTCATCACCAACAACAGCAACATCATCATCACCAATGATGTATACAACTAATAATCAAAATACAAATTTTTCAACACCATTTCAACCGCATCCATCAACACATTTTAATACTCATGCTTATATGATTCAAGCACAACATGGACCACCGCCACCACCACCACCACCATCAATGCATCATCATCAATTAGGGAATTTTCATCAACAAGTACCATATCCACAAATCATTCCAATTCAATATTCATCCCAACAACAACAGCAACAACAACAACATTTTGCTTTTCATACAGGTCCAACAAATAATTTTCATCCACATTCACATCATCCTCGTCATCCACCACCACAACAAATGCCTAATGCTATACTTGTTAGTCCAGGAAATTTTCCTACAGCCTATACTGTACATCATGTAACACCAACAACAAATCCACAAATTTATTCTCCTAATCAAAATCAACAACAATCATTTTATCCAATTAGACAAATTCCATTAGTTGTTTCACCACCAACAGAACCAAATGTTTCACCTCCAGCAACAACAACGACAACACAGCAAACGAATGTTACTAGTCCAAATACAACACCATCAGCTGAAGTAAATATCACTTTGTTATTTCAAAAAAAAAACAATTGAGACTTTAATAATTCAATTTTAGCAACAACAGCAACAGCAAACGGATGCAAATCATCGTCAATATTTACTTAATGCATTTCGTGTTGGTATGTTAGCAATGAATACACTTGCATTAGAACGAGCTCGTCAAAATCATGCACATATGGAACGACGTAGTGAACAAAATCATCCAACACCACGTTATGGTGAAGATGTCAAATGGCTTCTGAAAATTGCACTCAAATTAGGTACGAGAAAATAATCATTTTTATAGAATATTAAATAAAATTGTTTCGACAATTTTTGTTTTAAATATAACATTCTTAGACAATTGACTTTTGAGATGCAGTTTGCTGCAAAAATATAGTCAATGTTTATACTATGTACACAGAAAATTTCATCCTTAAATATTAAGTCATTATAGAATTAGATATAAAAATCTGAACTAATCAATTTTTGTTCGACAATCTTTTAAATTGAGTTATTCTTTTTCTTCCACAAAGAAAACGTCTATGATTATTTTATGATGAACAACTGACAATGTTCATATGAATTGAAGCCCGGAGCGCAAAAATTTTGGATTTGACAGACTCTAATGTGAACTCTTTTTTCATTTTTATATAACGAGCGATTTTTCTTTGAAAACATCTGTTTTGAAAGAACGTTTAGCATTGCAAATTTCCCAGAAAATAAGCTTTCAAAATTGAAAAAGTTTTTTTTTGCTTTGAGAAACTTTAAATTATCTACTATCTTTATGCAGCAGCATCAGACGTTCTTTCGAATATGATATTTCAACAGAAAAATTACTTGTTATATAAAAATGATAAAGAATTCACATAAACATTGTCATTTTTCTGTCATAAAATAAGCATTTCATTTCATAGGCATTTAACTCGTAGACAGTGTTCAGCATCAAAATGTAGTTTGTATTTTTCTCTTCCGATTTATATAATTTCAATTCTTTTGAATAATTGTGGAAAAAACAAAAACTCAATTTAAAAGGTCATTCAGTATTGTAGATATATTAAGACATTTTTTTTTCTATTGTATTTAGGCAATGCTGAATTACAAGAATTTGTTACAACAGCAACAGCTGTTATTGTTAATCCATATTTATTACATAGTCTTGCATTTAATATCTATAATGTTTCACAAAATAATCCAAATGGTTCATCATCAAATCAAATGCTTCGTTTACCTTTTGTACAATCTTTAATGCAAAAATGTTTACATGCATATACACGTTGTGTACATAATAAAATGGCACATATGACAACAAATAATGATATTGAAGAATTAACATCATTAATGAAACATGCACGTTCAGCATTTTTATTTATGGGTAATACAAGTGATTATCAAGGTTTAATGAATTTTGTTAAAACATCCAAAAAATGCAAAAAAGATGTTTATCCAAGACTTTGGCAAGCAATTCAAAATTAGAGCAAAACAATAAAAAAAGAAAATTTCATACCTATTTTTTTTTCATGTTTTATTGGCCATAAACTTAGGAACGTTTACATGCGTGTGATTTTTTTTAGGCATATGCATCTTGTTTTTTTTCTTTGTTTTTTTCGTTTCTCCCGTTTCTTTTATATGTAACATCATATATATGGGCAGATTTTCCACCTTATACCAGATACAATGTATAGCGGCTAAATACGTTAATTTTGCTCTTTCGCTTTTTTTTGTTTCTGTTGTGTGTGTTTGTTGTTTTGTATGATCCATGCGATTTTGTTTTCTCCTTCTAGTGTTAGTCTTAAAAAAAAAAACTCACAAAAAAAATACGACTAATTTGCGCTTTTGTTCTACTCATGTATCGTACATATTATTATAATTGGAATTTGAATTTGAATTAAAGAAAATATGGTAATAAATAAGCATTGATGATGATGATAAGCAATTATCTTTCTAGAAAATAAGCATAGCAATAAAATAATGCTACGTTCTCGTCTATTATTAATTAATCAACCATTATTACAACGAACTGTTGTAACACAAGCAAATATTTCTATTAATAATCATAATGAAAATAACCAAAAAGAAAAGCAACGGAATGTACCGGAGGATTATCAATCATCAAAGGTATTATATAAGCCTCCACGGCTACCATTAACACAACAATTTACACATCAAGTAACAAATCAAGTTCCACCACTTGAACGTGTGGATTTTTATGAAAGTGATTTAGCATTACAAGAATTTGTTACAAAAGAAAATTGTGGACAAACAAGAAAAATGGCTGCTGAATTAGGTACTTTTCATTGGTTTGAACTAGGACATCGAGCTAATCGATATCCACCATCATTACATCAATTTGATCGTTACGGACAACGTATTGATGAAGTTCAATTTCATCCTGCTTATCATGAGCTTTTGGCAATAGGCATGCGATATGGTGTAAGCAATTCAAATAAATTAGAGAAACAAACTTGAACAATCTTATTTCGTTTTGTTTTTCTAAATAGGTTCATTCTATTGCTTGGGAACCATTACGAGGAACTACAATTGAAATTAATCCACATGGACATCTGCAACATGCAGTAAATAATTAATAATATGAAAGTTTTTTTTTGTTTTGAATTAAAATATTTTTTTCAAGGCAGGATTTTATATACTTAGTCAAGTGGAATCTGGTGTGTGTTGTCCTTTATCAATGACATATGCTGGTTTTCCTGTACTTCATCGATATCTTCATCGTGAAAGTTCAAATTTGACAAATAGTTTTCCATTAAATAAAATTCTATCTCGTAAATATGATCGACGATGTTTACCAGCTAATACCAAATCTGGATTAACAATTGGTTAGATGATTTCTTTTATTTACGAAACAAAACAAAATCCTATTTTACATATTTTTCTTTTTTAGGAATGGCTATGACAGAAAAACAAGGTGGTAGTGATGTTCGTACAAATACAACAAAAGCTTATTGCGACAATGCAGATGAAAAACGTTATATTCTTATCGGTCATAAGTAAGTCAACTATTAATTACAATAAATTATTAATTTAATATTACATATTTAATCATTTATTAGATGGTTTTGTTCAGCACCAATGAGTGATGGTTTTCTTGTTCTTGCTCATATTCAAAATGATGATATACATAATAAATCATCATCTAATGGTGTTCCATCTTGTTTTTTTGTTCCACGATGGTTACCAAATGGTGAACGAAATCCATTTTATATTCAACGATTAAAAAATAAACTTGGTAATCATTCAAATGCATCAAGTGAAATTGAATTTAATAATACTCAAGGTGTAAGTAGAAATATTAGTTATTTCATATTAAATTCAAATGAATAAATATAATCTAGTGGCTTGTGGGTAAAGAACATAATGGTATTAAAACTATTATTGAAATGGTAAATGGTACACGTTTAGATACTGCTGTTGGAAGTGCAGCATTGATGCGACAAAGTTTAATACAGGTAATAATTAGACTTTTTTTTTTCTTATTGAAAAACAAAAATTAACAAATATTTAAAAAATTTGATGCAATAAAATATTTCTTCTATTATAATATTATACTAAAAAAAATTTTTAATTATACATAGTCTTGTTTATGTTGAATTAATATTCTCGAGCATTATGATTTTCTCTAGAGAAATTTTGTTTTTCATTTTTTTTCTCTTTCATGTTAGGCTACTTGGCATGCTCGTCATCGAAAAGCATTTGGTCAATTATTAATCAATCAGCCACTTATGAAACAAGTTCTAATCGATTTATTACTTGAATCAGAAGCTGCTACAGCACTTGTTATGTATCTTGCAACATTATTTGACTCAACATATAATAATAATAATTCAAATAATATTAAAGAAGTTAAAGCATTCACTCGTATAGCTACAGCAATAGCTAAATTTTGGATTTGTAAACGAACGCCTGAAACAACATATGAAGCATTAGAATGTCTTGGTGGAGCTGGATTTGTTGAAGAATCAAATATGCCTCGTATATATCGTGAAGCCCCATTGAATAGTATTTGGTAGATAAAATTTATTTATCAAAAAAAAGAACAAAACACTATCAATTGGTCTTTCTTTCTATGTTTTTTTTAGGGAAGGTAGTGGTAATGTTATTTGTTTAGATATATTACGTGCAATGAAACGATCTCCTGAATCGCTTCAAGCTTATTTATCATTTATGCATGAAACCAAAGGTTCAAATAAACATTTAGATGCATCATTGGAACGTATTGAAAAGAGTTTATTAACAAAAAATCTTTCTAATGAAATGCTTGAACGGCATGCGCGAACATTAGCTACACAATTAGCATTATCGCTTCAAGCTGCTTTACTTATTCGTCGTTTGCCACAAGAAGTTAGTGATGCATTTTGTTCATCACGTCTTGGACCTGATCGTGGTTCTGTATTTGGCGATTTACCAATGGATGTTGATACGGATAAACTTTTAAAAAGATTACCTTTCTAACTTTTATTGATCTATTTTCTACAATCAAAAAAACCTAAGAGATTTTTTTGTTTTTTCAAACATATAAAACTTGATTATTTTTGTTCCAATTACATATATTAATTATTTAGTTGCTAAAATGATTTTATTTAAAGAAAAAAAAAATTATCGTAATAAATGCTAGTAACAATAGAATTGCTGCTTCGTTATGCAGATTTCTGTCTGAACAATCTATCGTTTGTTTCTTGTAAACTTTACATAGAAACATATTTGGTTTTCTTAGACGTTCTGTTTGTTAGTATTTTGACATTCGAAATGAAGATATCGTTTTTATTTTTCACATATTTTCAATTTTATTTATTCATGATCATTATCAAGACAAAAATGAGAGAAAAAATATAAAAAATACTCTGAGCTCATTATTGCATATACTTTTTGTTTTCTTTTTCTTCATCCGACATTGAAATATATATATATATATGAATATATCTGTCTTTCACTTTCCATTATTGTCATTGAGATGATCAGTAAATTCTTCTTCAGGATCTTCATCAATATATGGAATAATTCCTCGTCCTTCATATGCCCCGGTTCCATTGATTATCACTGAAGTTGTTGAAAGATTTTGTATTTGTAGAAGACGTCGAACGAGTGCAGAAAATTCAGCATAATCAACTTGACGATTTCCATCTAAATCAGCTTCTCTTATCATATCATTAAGTTCATCGTCAGTTAATTTCTCGCCTGAATATTGAACCAAAAAAAAAAACA
Source organism: Rotaria sp. Silwood2 (assembly GCA_905329745.1). Lineage (NCBI taxonomy): Eukaryota > Metazoa > Rotifera > Eurotatoria > Philodinida > Philodinidae > Rotaria > Rotaria sp. Silwood2. Next base: position 3,661,745 of record CAJNSZ010000001.1, on the reverse strand, counting down.
ATTCATTTATATCTTTTGCTATATTTTTTTAATTTACAATCAAAAAACAAAACATTATTACCTAGATTACTCATCACAGAACGAATTTCCACTTCACTAATATAACCATTTCCATCTTTATCAAATATACGAAATGCTTCATTGAGAAGTTCATCATTAAACATTTCTAATCGACTATCAGCTTTGCGATTCATCATTTGTTTAAATTCATCAAAATCGATAAGACCATTACCTAAATATTTATTAAAAAAGAAATTTGTCATTTTATTAATTTCTACATTAGACAAACGAACCATCTTGATCAACTTCTCGAATCATGCATTCTAATTCAGATGGTGTCGTTTGATAACCAATAGAACGCATAACAAAGGCAAGATCTTGTATACTAATTACACCACCACCAAGCCGATCGAATAGAGCAAAAGCTTCTTTTAGTTCTATTTAAAAAAAAGCAAACTTAATAAAAAAAAAAAATCATCAATTATTGATACACACTATTTTCATGTTCAATGGAAATAAAATTTGCTCGCATTGTCATCAGTAGTATTTACAATAATTGTAGACAATAATAATGTTGAACATGAATGAATGAATAAATAAATGAGAGAGAGAAAAAAAAGAACACTAACAAGATATTGGATTTTCACACGATCGTTAATAAGACAATAAAGTAGAAGCAAAGAAAAAAACGAAGAAAAAAATGATATATTTCTAAACCAGCTGTTCTCCAAATTATTGATGTTATTCTTTTCCTCTGTTTGTATCCATCTCATCTAAATGTATACAGTTAATACCATCGTTTGGGAACATATTCTATGCATCTATCAGTCTATTGCATGAGATGCAGCAGTGTAGATCTCAATTGTTGCATAGCCAAATACTATAAGCTAAGAGCGGAAATTTGTTGAATGCATGCGCGTCGGCGCGTCATACGACGATTATCGGAGTTTCTTCGATAGGAAACACTAGTCTACTAGTATGATCCCAAAAGACAACAGCAGTAACACAACAATTCTTTTTTCTTGCATGTTTCTATGTTGAGTGCTTCGTATTCCGCATTATATTGTTGTTTCATTCTTTACTCTTACTGAGTGGTTGCAATAATAATAATAAGGACGATTTACTTCTTTATGATCGACATTGTCATTTGTTTCATTCTATGCCATAGCTAAAGCAAGAGAAAATATGTATATATATATATATACATATATATATTGTCCAGATGTTTTTCTTTTGAATGGTTTTAATAGCTAAAAAACAATAACTATATGTGAAATATGAGGAGAAAACTAGAAAAGAAAAGCAAGACAATATTTGGTGATGTGATGGTTATTGATGATGATATTGTTTTTGTTATTCAAGATATGACTTTTCTAACCAATATGAAAAAATATCTATCTGATTCAAAGCAAGACTATTTTGAGTTCAAGAACCTTTTCATTGAAAAATATACATTTCTTTTATACTATACAAAAAAAATTTGTTTATATGTGGTTTTTGTCTCTTTTTCTGATATGTGTACATGACTATATTTGAAAACTTGTCTTTTGTGGCCAGCTATTCTTGTCATCGGTATCTACCATGCTAGAATCGATATACTTCTATTAATGGTATTATTATTATCGGCACAGATCCCACGCTCTCTCAAATGTTCTTTTCTTCTCGCATCCACAAGAAGAGAATCAGCCGTTCCTTATTTGACTAAAATTTGTGTTACCACAATATTGACGCCTTACTTCTTTTTCTTTCTGTTTTTTTTCTTGCATATATCCGCTTTTGTACACATATTACAGTACGATGCACATAGAAAGATTCTTCTTGTTTTTTTCAATAATATCCTTTTTTTTCTTCTTTCTCTTTTCTAGACTGCTGTATATTGGACCGTTTCCATATTGACTTTCTTGCTTGTTCTTTAGCATGCATACATTCAGTACCATAAAGAATATGCTTATACAGAATATTCTTAAGTTATTATTTATAGGAAATAAACAACTTTGTATCTCCTATTTCTCTCTTTTTCTGTTCTCTTTGAAGAGATCGTTCTAAAGAAAACAGCAATAGATATTTGCCAAAGGAGACGTTCTATCTTTACAACCAAGTAACATCTATCTCATAATGGTGAGTGATGGAGGTTTTCTTTTCCCTCGTTTTAAAAGATAATAATTCAATAAGTTAATATAAATGTAATAGGCTGAAGAAGAACATGAATTTCAATTAAGTGAAGACCAAATTACTGAAATTCGCGATGCATTCAATATGTATGACCGAGATAGAAAAGGTGAAATTCCAACATCACTTCTTGGCACAGTCATGAAAAATCTTGGACACAATTTAAAACCTGATCAATTAGCTGAATGTGTCGATGCAGTTGATGGTGATGGTACGTTAGTTAAAATGAAGATTTTCTTTTGTTTCGGATGATATAATAAATTGTTCTTTGTTTTTGTATATAGGTAGTGGTACAGTTGATTTTGTATGTCGAGAAGAACAAGAAAAAATTCTCTAATAATCTTGTTGTTTGTTTTTATTTAGGATGAATTTCTTGCTTTAGTGGCCAAGATAACAAAAGAAGCTGAAGATGAACGAGAATTACGTGAAGTATTTCGTGTATTTGATAAGAACAGTCGTGGTGTCATCGACGTAAAATAATGAAAATAAAAATTGATTGTTTATTTTTATTAACAATGTTTTCTTTTTGTTTAGGTAGCAGATTTAAAAATGATTTTCAAGGCACTTGACCCCGACATGCCAGATGATGAAGTTGAGCAAATCATTTCGGAAGTCGATGAAGATGGTTCTGGTACTGTTGATTACGAAGGTTCGTATTTAATATTTTATTTTTGATAATTTTATTTATTATCAAATATTTATTATTTTTTTGCATAGAATTTTACAAATTAATGACAGGTTAAACAAATCAAATACTGCCATTAGCTTTACTTCGTTTTTATATTCTTGTCAACAATATTTTATTTTTTATTTTCGTCTTTTCTTTCTCCTTGTTCATTGTATTACACTGGTATATGTTTTTCTACAACTCTTTTATACAACATTGTGTGTCAACCTTTTCTCTCTCTCGCTTCTTTTTTAATTTCGTTTTCTAATAAGTTCTTCTTTGGTTATCAGAATAAAAGAAATATCAGAGCACTTTTCACGAACAATAAAAGAATGAATAATTTGACTTTTCTTTTGTTTCTGTATTTTGCCTTGAGAGAAGACAATGCATTAAAACAACAATTGAAACTTGTCGTTTTTTATCGTCAAAATGTTTTTGTGCTTGAAGAGACGCATGAACGTTAAGTGAAACTTTTCATTTTTTTTCCTTCTCTATTTCATTTTGGCTTCTATATTCAATTCGTTAAACGATGACGGCGATCACAACAATGAGAACAAAGTCTATTTTTTAATCAAACAAACAATTTTTGTCTGACTGTTGTTATTGTTTGAGTATAATATGAAAAAAAATGGAGACAAAAAAAAATAGTAGTCATGTTTTTTTCCATTACTTGACGCTGAAGCAAGCGAACCATTGTCATACAGCTTACACGTTTATTAAATTGCTGGAAAACGTTTGAGTGAATTGAAATGAGTTTTTGATTGAACAATATCGTAAAAAAGAAAACAATAATGACAGTCTTACCATTTCTTGACATTAAAGCTACACCAGTACGTTCACTCGAATCACCACGATTGTCACGAACAAAATCATTTCATAATGGATCTGAACTAAATGGACAACAACAACAACAACAACCATCCTTATCAAGACGCTATTCACGTAAATTATCTTCATCATCACCAATACGTAGTACAGTTCCATCGGCACACATACGTACACCAAAAATAAATATTGTTGCTCGATCAGATGAAATTTTAAAACAATTACCACATCCAAAAACAGCTAATGTACAAACATTGAATTCAATTTGGAAACCATTAGTTCGTGAACAACCTGATTATGATTATCTATGGGAGCCTGTACAACGTGAAGATATACGTCATCAATATGACTTTTATCTAGCACCGCGACGTATAATTGCTAGTCGACCTGATGAGCCATCGAAAATGACAACAATGTTTGAAACTCAAGATAGACATTATCATAATTATAAGCGAGTACAAGCTATGCAACAACGACAATGGAATCAACAACATATGCAATATACTATTTACCCATATTCATATACAGAAGAACGTGAAATGTACAAGTAAATATTAATTTTTTATTAATTTTTTTTTTTGTTATTTTTATTTATTCAATATCTACTCATTATATTAAGTAAACAAATTCGATCAACACTCAAAGAACAAATGGAACAAAAAGTTCAAGCAGACAAACTTGAATTGGAAATGAAAAATCGTGCAACTGAAGTCGTTATTGAACAAGATCGACAACATGTAGAACAAGAAAAACAGCGACAAATTGAACGAGCTAAATTTCTACTACAATTTACTGCTAAAAATAAAGAAGTTGGAAAAAAAATATTATTTTAGATATAAAATATAATGTCATATGTCTTATTTTAGTTAATGGAAAATAAATGGGAATATAATCAATGGAATCGTGTGCACCAATGGCATGTGGAACGAGCTGTTTTAGCCGATACTCCGATCAATTGGAGTAAAACAATGACTTAAAAGAATCCCTTTGAAATTTACAGTGGGATCTACGATAAAAAAAAAGACTTCTTTTTTTTGGAATATTTTTTCTTTTCTTTAATATTTATGGAATTTTGTTTATTAGATTCTTTTGTTCTGCTCACTGTTGCTATAGAACAGAAGTTGCAGTTGCCAAGACAAAGAAAATAGTCAAGATTGTGTATGATCAGAATTGGCAACTATCTAATCAGACAGTGATATAAATCCATTTTACTAATTAAGTTTTATCTTATAATTGAGAAATATGACTTTATCATATACAAAAAAAAAACAAACTTGCATAAATAGATAAATTTAGGCGCCATTGTTTTCGTATTTGTATAAGATGAAACATTACTATTGAATATAAATATACTAGATGATTAGTCTATCAAGCAGTAAATTAACTTTTGACGCATCAAAAAGTAAATTATAGAAAATCAATATTATTTCATTGACTCCAGTTTCTTATCATAGTTCATTAAAAATGTACATAAATCAATCAAGAAATAATGAATGTAATCAGTCTAATCCATCAATACAATTGCTCAATAATCAATATTCAACAAATATATGTCGAACAAATACTTTGCCTTCGTATCTGGTGAATAGCAATCAAAATACAATCGTCAATTTTGCTGTAGATAATTATTCTCTATTTTCTATAAATATATTCTACTTTAAATGTAGACAGACTCATCAAATAGATGCAACTTTTTGAAAAATCTTAATCCAATTAAAATACCACCATTGTTTACGAGTGCAAAAGCACCTCTCTACACTCGTTATACACCTAAAGATTGGTCGAATTTTGAATGTAATCAATTTATAGCCGCTAATGGAATTTTAAATGATACTAAAAAACTACATCAAGAAAGTGAATATTTAGCTCGTGAGATTGATGAACAAGTATGTAAAAATCAATGGAAATCAACGAATGAAATTGCAATGTATGAATATTTAATTAATGATTAATAATAAAGAAAAAGAAATATTTGTTTTCCTTTTTTCTTCTTTTGTACTCAGTATCAAACAAGAAATCTGTTTTTGGAAAAATGAAATTAAAAATTTACGTCAAAAATTACATAACACTATTAACGAACTTGAATTAAAACGACAACAAATAGAACATTTTCTCAATCGTATAAAACTAGGACTTAAAATAGTTCAAGAAAATTTATATGAACGTGAAAAACGTCAAATTATTGATCTTATTCATGATAATGTAAATCGTGAATTAATAAAATTAATCGATATTTTTATTGATGCAAAAAACTCTATTGACAATGGTATAGTTGAAAAAATAAATAAAAAAATTTATTTACATCGAGAAAGATCATGTCAACTTGAAATCGAAGCAAATGAAAAATTTTATTCTCTAATATTAGAAAATGCTGCACTTTATTTAACTAATTCTTTACCAAGTTTTAATAATTGTAAAAACAGTGCATCAGGTTAGAACATTTATTTTATGAAAACAAAAAAAAATATACCGGGTGTGGCCAATAGTTTTGCAACATTTTTGTTTTGCATGTAACTCTGTGCAGGAACTTGATAAAACATTGATCGTCTTTTTTTTAAAAGATGCGCCTATTGAATGTTCTACTTGGATCATCAGACCGAATCTTTATAGCTATTTTAGAAATTGTAATAGATTGCTAACACTAAATACGTGCAGCATCATATTATTTCCTACACGAAAAAGTAAGAGAAAGCCGAAAATTATTACATAATTTTATTCATTCATTTTGACTACAATGTTTGAAATCAATCAGAAGCCTAATGTGACCTTCGAAACATGACAAATATAAGACTATCTCATCTCAAATACAAGTGAAAAATTACGTCTGTGTCAATTGATCTGAATGCTTTCCCCTGAAATAAAACTTTTTTTGCTATGTTGCTCTCAAATACATTGTCAAGAGAACAGTGAATTCGATGCACAAATCGCTAGATTAATCTTCGTTAGCTATTGAAAGAAATAGTTAAAAAGAGTTAAGTTTAACAAAATAATACAATGAAAATTTGTCTTTAACTAAAGATGATGAAAATACGTTGAAGAGACATCAGTAATGATCTGGTAGGAAGACATGGAACCAGTCTGGATTTTTCAGAACTGTACCGGTACCGGTTCCATCTCTTATCATAGGAAATATTGTTGGAATGATGAATGTTTTGGTTTTTTTTTGCAGAACCTAGAACAGTTCATTGAATCTAGTATTGATTAGATTCAAAATGACTGTAGTTACCAATCATAAAGTGAACTGAGGCAGGTTTTTTTTCTTATGGGAAATAATACGATGACACATGTGTTCAGTCTTAGCAATCTATTAAAGTTTTGAAAATAAAGATTTGATCTTATGATTCAAGTAGAAAACTCAATGGCGCATCTTTTACAAAAAAGATTATCAACGTTTTCTCACACCCGATATATTATATTTCTCATTTTTGATACAGAAGATATCACCTATTTAAATTGGTTGAAGCGTACGAAGATTTTTATTGAACAAACTTATTGTGAAATTCGAACTTCAAATGAATTGATTCATTCAGTAAAAAACATTCCTCATATTGAACAAAATATTCTTAATCAATGGCAAACTGTTGCTATAGTATTGGAACAACGTATTCATGAAATAAAATGCATTCGTAATCGTTTACAAGATCAAATTAATGAAATTAATGAAAATATTTTAAATACAGATAAAACAATTGAATTTTTGAAAAAAACAATTCAAGATAAAGAAATTTTTATTAATATAATTCAATGTCGAATATCTTTTCTTTCTATGAGACCAGTATTAGAAAATATAAATGATCGTGAATATTCAAAACTTTCTCAAGAATTTAATAATTTGCAATATTCAATTGATAATTTACAAAAAAATTTATTTGAAGAAGAATATGCTTTACAACATTTATTTCGTCTTAAAACAACGATTGAAGAAAATTTAGCTATTAAAAATAATTCATTATTTATTGATGAACAAAAAGTTATTGGTTTACGACGTACTTTTTCATTCACTTCATAACATCAAATATAAAATTATTCTATCATCACAAGGATCAAATAAAAAGCTCAAACACCATTTTATTTTATCAATATTGATATTTTTAGTTTAAATTCAATCATACGAATTTCATTTTATTCATTGAAATATATAATTGTCTGTATGTTCAATTGACCATATTTGCAATAAAACAGTATATTACATCGTATGATAAAACATCGGAATCTTATCATATTTATATTATAGAATGTGCCATCACTTACTATTATTTTACATTAGTTAATTAGATTATAAAACTATCTCTTTCCTGAATAGTTCGGTGTTCTTAGTTGCTACATCTAGTTTTATATTTTGATAAAATTAGAATTTTTCTCTGTCTCAATTCAGTAAAATACTTTTATTGCATTCTTATGATTACATGCAACACGTTACTTCTTATTTAGAATAATCTTTGAATAATCATCGTGAATGCTGCTTGAAGTGATGCTAAAATAAACTAAACTCCTCCCTACAATAGCAGACTCCACCATAATAGAAGACTCTTGTTAATTAATTAATTTTTCGCAAAATTGGAATTTTAATCCGTATATTTATATTAAAATGTGCCAAGTTTTCAGAATATGGAGCTGAAAAATCCTAAAAGACTGAGGTTAACACTATTTCGGTGTTTTTAATATTTTCAAAATCTCTTTTCGAATCTTCGAAATTGGTTTGGTTTTTAGAAAAAACTTTTTAATTAAAAATTATAAAAATAGATGAGACACAAAACAAGGCTTTCTCTGAGAAATAATAAATCATTGCATTAGTGTTTCTGTCATCCGTGCTCGATAAATTGAAAACATATGTTTTCGGATATGGTAAAACCTACGTAGTTATTCATGGTAGTTTAAGTCGAACAACGAAATGAGAAATTGAAGAATAGTTTGCTTTTGATGAATCTACAATTGAACAAATGTTCGAGCCTAGAACAACAACGCAATATATTGTTTTTTGTCTGATATTGCATTTTCTATGATATTATTTTAATAACAATCTAATTTAGTTGATTACTTGACTAATTCGTTAAAATAATATATATGCCATTTATTATTGTTCACATATAGATGCAATACTACATATAAACGACTTATAATAAATAATACGTATCGATAATAAATTAGATGAGTGTTAAAGAGATTTTTTTTATTACTTTCTGGTACAAATATCTTCGATTTCTATCTTTCACATTTTTCACAATATCATCATCTGATTCTAGAATTTAAGAGATATTAAATAAACAATAAAATAGATTTTAAATTATCAATATCATCAAAATTTCTATTGAAACTTTCATCATTCTGATAGATATGTTTTTTTTTGTTAAACATAAAATAGCTATCTTCAATAAATCATCTATCGAATAGATGTAAAATAATTAAGTTAAATTGTTATACTATAAAACTGTGACAACAAATACGAAAAAAACAAATCAGATTAATTGAACAATATAAAATAAGAATCAACTTTTTATTCCAATGAATAAATGAATGATACCATATGATTCCTTGTTCAACACCTTACAATTATTTAATGGAGCCAATAAATCATTATTTGCTGTCATTTCGAGTATATCATTCCATCTGCTCTCATATTTGTTCACTTTTTGTATACAACACAGAAAAATGCTAAGAAAAGCAATTAATTCAGAGTCACTTTTTTTTCTTATTACATCCATAAATGTATTCGATCTTTCTTTTCTCGTTTATTCGTCACTTTTTAGAATCTTTTATTGTTCCATGATGAACAAATTAAGAACATAGAGTGAAAACACGAAAAATGCAAACATTGCTATTGATTATTACATTATAATTGACATAAAAATCTCTCACAATGCGATTGCGTCGAGGAACACTGTTTCAATCGATTCCAGCTATTGATCCACGTTTACTTCAAGATAAGCAACATCATTTGTCAGTAAGTTATTCGATTGCCATCTGTTTATAGAAGACGGATAACAATGTATCAAACAATCTTCAATAATAATATTTAATAAATAAAACAGAGACTTGTTGTTAAACTTTTGGTTCTCCGTTTTCGAGGTCATAAGATATCATCAGTGTCCTTACAATAAAATGAAAAGATCAGTTGATCATGATTGTCAGATGTCGTCATCCGATTAAGTATGTACTTATACTTGTATTCAAATCGATATATATATATATATATATACAAAGAGAGAAAAGTATACAAGCAACAAAAAAAGTATAAGAAAAGAATAAGTACTCTTGTCGGATACTTTATGTTAGAACAACATTGTACGATTCGGACGTGCTCGACTAAAATCAATCAAGTGTGTGAATCCACATAAGCATATGTAACGATGAGAAATAAATAAAGTAGATTAATTAGTGAATGTATTATGTGAATCATAATGATGGAACGAAAAATATACTTTGCATAGATATTCAACTGACCCGATAAAAAAAGCATTTGGGTTGAATAGAATTCCTAAATAAACAATAGGATCAGTCATGAATAATATGTAATATGGAGGTGAGAATGACTTCTCTACTGATACATGATGGAAACATTTTTCTATTTTTTTATACTGATAATCCCATTATGAAAAAAAGAAAAAAAAATAGGGAAAAGAAATTACATATTCATAGATACAATGGGTATATGTTTAACATAATAGCTTCAACAGACATGTTTTTATCTATGCCATTAGTATATGCAAAAACAGTAACATTCGATAAAGCCAGTCAGACGACCTGCTGTACATGGATACTTCATTTTTGTTCTCAGTTTGGTATATATTGAAAAAGAAGTATTATAAAATTTAATTATACGTTGTCAATGGCGTCATGGCTAGAAAAATATCAAAATATCGCTCACGTTATAAGAATGCAAAAGTAAGACATTTTCTTCCTAATCAATATGATGTAATCTGTTCTCATTATCTTCTTGTTTGCACAAATCATGTCTAATATCTATTCTCTTCTTTCTTCTTGTTGGACATTATTCTGATATTGATTGATTTAGCTGATATCGCTTGAACATTTCTAGTTGATAATAACAAGAAAAAAAACAAAAGTTTAATTTGTTTTCTTTTCTAGTGGATTATGTCCGAATTTGTTGCCATTACAGCGGCAGCAGCTGCTCGAATATTATTTGCTATTCATGGTATTGCAGCAATATGGCGAGTAGCATTAGTATATAAACAAAACAAATATTGGTTTCAAGCTATCACGTAGGAAATTTAAAAAAAAAATTGTTTTTAAGTTAATCTTTTTCTTGTTCTTCTATTTATTAAGTCTTTTTGGTATCCCGGCTGAATTTTTCGTTACACTCTATGTTAATAATGGTCACGAATGGAAATGGTAATCATGGATTAAATATGTTAATCTTATTCATCAGTATTTTATCAATTCTAGGTTTTGTCCATCTGTATTCTTTTATTTATGTACAGTTATACCAAGTGTATGGTTCCTTGAGCTTGATCTTGCTGAAAGACGATCAAAATTTAATGTAACACAAGCACTTGGTTTAATCCCTATATCACAAGGAAATCCTAATATTGATACTGAAGATACATTACCAGTAAAATATAAAACATCATTATCGCATTTCCTTTTTTTATGATAATTAATACATTGTATTATTTTCTAAAATAGCTTGTTCCATGGAAAATTCCAGCTGAAATGTGGACACAAATTGTTGAACAAACACTTCTTCTTGTTCTTATTATTGGACGTTGGTTATTACCTGTCGGAAAAACAATGACACGTGATCAACTTTCTCAATTATTACTTGTGTATATTGGTACAGCAGGTAAAGTTGTTTTTGTTATTTGTTTCGTTAGTTTTCATTTATTTTAAACAGCGGATATAATTGAATTATTTGAAGCATTTAAAGAACATGATGTTCAACGTAATTTAACTATAATACATCTGATTTTAACAGCTTGGTCAATAAGTTTAATGCAATTTACACTTGTAGTTACATCAACAAAAACACGTAAAAAACGTACAAAACGTTTTGGACAAATAGATTCTACAGAAATTGAAACATGTTTTGGTTGTCGATTATTTTGGGAAACTGAATTATGGGTAAAATATATTTTTCTTGTTTCTCTTTAAAAAAATGATCTTAATTAATATAATTATCTATTAGGCTCTTTCAACTACAATTCTTTTACAAGATGGTCCATTTCTTTGTCTTCGTCTTGGTTTAATAATTCATTATAAAATAATTTCCCAATCAAATGTATTTTTTACAACAAAGAATTTTCTTGTTGTTCTATTACAATTTTATCGAGTTTGTGTTATTATAATTGAACATCGAAAACGACATTTATTAGCACGTTTAAATGATACTAATTCAATAAATCAAAAATCTAATCATTTACCTGTTGTACCACGAAAATCCTCTATAGCACGTAAAAAACGAATTGGCTCTATAATAACAACACCAAGGGGTAGTATACTTTTACAATCAAATTCAATGACAAATCTTCGTCCCATTAGTATTAATGGTGATCGTGTTAGTTTAGATGGAAATTCAGATCCATTACCAAGACGAAAACGTTCATCGGCGGTAATTATAAATCCGTCATCATTTCTATCGGCAAGATCAACAATGTCACATTCCAAATCATTGACAATTGTAGAACAACCAAATATTAGTTTGACTAATCATAAAATATGTACAGAAGTGTAAAACAATACATCCACGTGTGTTTTTTTTTCTTTTATAACCTTGGCCTATAAAGCCTCTTTTTTTTCTCGTTTTTTTTTTCTCTTGTCTTTCTTGCTATATGTATGTGATTGTGTATATGGATGAAGATCGATTATGATCGGCATGAGATTTGAGTGAATGAATTGAGTGAGTCAAGTAAGAACTAATCTTCTTTGAGTGGTGGTTACGTAGCGATTTATGTATATTGAACAAGAATAAGAAAGAATTCATCTTTCTTCTATGGGAGAAGATGATGACGAAGGAAAGGAAGAAAGAGAAAGAATATAATCGATTAAATAGAAAGAATGTCACATATAATCATGTATACGATGCATGTACAAATGTAGTAGTCAATATCATTTTTCAAAATTTATATCCTACAGCTATTTATTCTTCCCATCGATTAAACGATTTTTATATAGTTCAGTTCAACTTGAATATTAAGGAGATTGAATATTATTCTATTTCTTTTTGACAAAGATACAAATATAACGACGTGAATAAAAATCTTAACCTACGAACAACAAAAACTTTCGACAAAGTAAATATCAAATAAAAATATACCAAGGATTGTTATTTTGCTTTTCTTGTTCTTTTTTTTAGATTCATCGTGTCTTTATTCATTATGTGTAAGGTATACTCAATCGATGTCGACTTCAGCCAGTGATAATCAACTATTTAATGGGCAGTTTAATGCTCAAATATTTGCAGCTATATTTGTTCCAGCTATATTTTTATTTATAATTATCTTAACAATGCTTGTCTTTCTTATATATCGTCAACCGTCTGATTATGATAGTTATATAATTAATAATGAAAATGAACGTAATGATAATAATAAATCAGAGTGTAAATTCGAAATATTATCTCGAACACCAACTAATTATGCATAGAAAATTTTCTCTTTATTGGTGTTCTTTTTTTTGTCTTCCTTGTTTTGTAACTTTGATTTCCGTTTTTAATTGCATTTTACTTAAAGAAAAAAAACCTGAGAAAAATGAAATATATTACATATGTCCGCCCCTGCCAATACTTGAAATGCTTCGCACATTCACACATGTATGCTCCTAATGGCATTTCTATGCACATTGCATTGTCCAACACTTTTTCTTTCTATATAACGATCAATCAACATGTTCTCATCGAACAAAATTTTTTTTGTAAAAAGAAAAAAAAACAACAGTTACAAGAAAAAAGAAACGTCATTCAATATAAATCATAAAAAAAAGATTGAAGTTAATTGAAAAAAATAATCATACTGCTGTTTCTTGCTTGTTGACAGGAACTATTGAAAGGAAAGGAAAAGTGTATGTCGACAGAAACAATATTTCGACACTTGGGCAGACTTAACGAATCTCATACGGGTGTCGGACCCGGTAAGCCACGTGAAGAATACTTGAAATTATTTTCCCGGTAAATAATATATTCAATTTCTTTTTTCTTTTTTTTTGCGTCTCATTTTCACACATAATCAGTAGCAACCTTATATTTACATCATAATAATAATAATATATAGAGCAAGCTACTCAACACAGAACGAGTGGCCTTATTCCAGTCCGTTTGCTGGCTTCTATGATGTATCAAACACAAGTACAGGTTTAATTTTACTTAATCAACGATATAAATTTGTACGAAAAGATAATATATAAATTATGATAATTCTATTTTTTTTGTTGTTTTTTTTTTATTTAATCTTTAGTCACATTTACGTGGGAAAATTTTACCGAAAGAAGCTACACGTCCGTCTGAAGAAGATTATAAAACACTGTACGAAGCTATTCTTGAATCCGAACAAGAACCAAAATCAAAACATTCACAGTTTGTTAATAATTATAAATAAATATTTGTTTGAGAAACAAGGTTAAAAAAAATCTTTTTATAGTAAACTTCTTTTACCAAGAATACCGGTTGATCCTTATCGACATTTTGAAAGTATGTTTACAGTTATCGTTCGATCTTGTTTGCTGTTGGTCTTTGTTTTTTCTTCTTTTTTTACACTATTCAGGGTCAAAACAAATATTGGCATAATCGTATGTGCAAAGGTTCATTTTCAGTTGACAATACAGCAGATCAGCCTACCATTGAAGCAGATATGACGCTACGATCACGTTAGTATCATTTTCTTTTATATAAAATATTAAAGTTTTTTTGGTATTAAGGTCGACCACAAACAGCTAGATCATTCCACACAAAACGAAATCGTTCATTATCAGCTAATCGTCGTTCTCAATCTGTTTCAGGAACTCATGATAAACTTATTAATGAATGCCAAACTGATCCAACATTTGCTGAATCACTTTGGCAATACTATCGTTATGTTGTAGAAAAATCTCAACGACCTAAACTTGGTTTACAACAATTTCATATTAAAGAACCATCAAGTAGACGTTTGAGACAAAGTGGAATTTATCGTAATCCAGCATTAACACATGGCCAAAAATTATATTTATTAGAAAAATGTCATGTAAATAAAAGAGAAGAAGATTATTTTGTTTTTATTATTTTATGAAAATTTTAGATTTATGATATGGAAGATACAAAAACGCGGCATACAAATGCTTGTGTACAAGTTTTAACTAGACGTTTTAATGCAGGTATATTAATGAATTATTTATTTAATTTATCTAAATCAATAGAATACCATAGATTTACCTGCATATAAACTTGGTAAGAAAGAAAGTTTCTTTGGATTTATATAAGCACCAGAGTTTTCACTTTATTTGCGTTGTTTTTTTTTTGTTATACACTGGAATGTTCTTTGTTTCTTTGTGTTGTGATTCTTTATTATAGATTCACTATGCAAACCAGAATTTCGTAAGTAAACTAACGGAATGAATAAAATATATTAAAGAAAGAAAAGAAAATTCAAAATTAGAATTTTAATTTTGTTTTTTTTTTAATCTTCTTTAGGTTTAAATGACCCAAGAGATTATTTTAACTATGCAAAATTTTTGAAAACTCCTCGTCCAACAGCTCGTTCATTGAATACAGGTTATTTTACTAATAAAAAACCTCATCATCCTCGTATACCCAGTAATCATAAAAAACAACAAATCGATATTCGGTAATAAAAAGAAATTTATTAAAAAGAAAAAAAAAACAATATCATGTGTTTGATTGTTTAGTTCAAATAATTTTCTTGATAAAAAAGATTTTGCTATACGATCTACTTCATCGTTGACAAATAAAAAATTATCTAAAGACAATAGTTCGAATCCATCTCAACGTATAAGTGCAACATCATTCTCAACTAATAATGAAAATATTATTAGTGTTAATCTTCGTCACGAACCAAAACAAATACCAAAAATTCCTCTTGTATCATCACAATCACACGATTAAAAATAGCAACACTTAACATGCTCCTCTTTTCAAAGTTTTTATTCATAAATAAGAAATAAATTTAATTCATATATTCGATTTATTGTAAAAAATTAATCAAAGATGAAGTATTTTGTTACAATAAACTTTAAACAAGTATATTCTTGGTAAAAGATTTCACAGCGATAAAGAATCTTTAAAAATGTTTAAGATTTATTTGAACTTATATTTTTATTAATGATATCTATGAATGCAATCTTTCGAACGAGTATTTATCGTAATAAAATTTACAAAATAACATGCCTCAGTCATGAAACATTTCCCCAACGAAATTTTATAACTCGATGCTTATGCATTTTTGAAAGAATTCTTATGAATTTGTTAATTAAATGATATCATCGATTGATTTATTATTAGAAGTATACGAGACTTCTAATCCTTTT